>JABUQX010105018.1:0-15000 GCA_015478945.1 Trachelipus rathkii | reverse complement strand
ATTTTAGTCCAAGTGTTCTAGTTATAAATGTAATCACTCTCTCTAATGGTTACATGATATGATAGATGATGGATAATGCACATTTGCTTCAGAGATAGTAATATTCGTACATTGAATACTTAGATTATGTATTTTCTATGTTGAGTGTTTTATTTCAAATTGTTTTATCTTAATTATTTAAAAAATTATGTTATTTATAATATATGTGTTCTTTGAGTCTCGCCAAAGAAATTTCTCATACTTTAAGGTATATTGTTCTCCAAACTTTGTATGGGTATTTAAAGTATGATGGCAATTCTTTTTGATAATTTTCAGTATATCAATTATGTGGAGAGTTGTTTCATGTTAGCAAAGTTATATATTTCAGTTAGTGGTTTTCTCAGCTCGAATTTAATTTTATGTAAGTAATCATGAAGTTTATAATTTGTGACTGTGTGATAGAGTGTTAATGTACTTGCTTAAGTATGAAACGCAGTGTCATATGTGATCAAACTTAAAGATGGTGGGTTAGCTTAGAATTGATTGTGATGCAGTTTTATTGTTTCGTACGTATATTTCAGGTAATAATTGATCACGATTCTGAAAGAGGTGTTTGAGTTTCTGTTCCCTTATGTTTTGGGTATGTAGCTCAACATATTGTTAAAATATTTATGCGCTATAGTAGTATTATCTTAGGTTACGCTCTTCATTTCTGTTCGTTGCTCAGAAATTGTTCCAGATGGCATATATACTTTATTAAAATATTATTTTCCTAGCTATATATAATTTTGCTACTTACTAATATCTACTATTGAATAATAATTAACTTTGGGTCATTACTTATATAGTTTTTCAATATATATTTGTATATAATAAATATTTATACTTCTTAATATTATTACTTATTATTCTTATTATATGTAATATTAAACTTATAATCATTTGAAATATTTCTCATACCTTGTTTTATATTATTATCATATTAATTATTTTGGAATAAAACTTTATTATGAACACCTTTATATTATGTGTCTTATCAATTAACTTATTTAAATAATATATAAATATTATTCAGATTTTGTTTATTCATTTATTTTATACAAATGATTATATTGATGTTAATAAAGCAATTTTTTCTGTTGAATGCTGTTGCATTAGAATTTGTATTTTTTAACTCATCACACTATATTCTTTAACTTTCTCATATAATGAATGTATTTTTCATTACTTATTTGATAAGGTATAATTATCATTCTAAAAATTCAGTGGATCTAAAATCGGTTATATAGACATCTGAAATACAGTTTGCTTACCAATAAAATATTTGATAAAATATATTTACATACTCACAATATTTATCATTTAGACTTTTAAAGTACTTTATGTCATAATTTTTTAAAATATTCCTTAACTTAATTCATATTTTATAAATAATATTATTTCAACATATTGTAATGGAAAACCCCAAGATTATATTTTTTATTACTACTTTTAATGTAACAAATTATAGTTTCATTTTTGAAAATTGGTAAATATTTGTTTATATTTTGTCATTATTACTTTATTTATGAATGATAAGATATTTACGATTATTTTATTATCATGCATTTGTAAATTTATTTATAGTGTTTACGAAATCTTTTTATATACTCTTACTTACTAGCATATATATAGTTTCTTAATTGTTTCTGTCTGAGATATACTTGCTTATATATATATTTTTATATTTCGTTTAGCTTATTTCTTATTTATTATTTGCTCTATTTCTTTAGCTGATATACAACCGAGTTTTCATGATCATTAAAATATTCTCTTATTATATAACTTTGATAAAAGATTTTATTAAAATTTATATTCTTACTTATAATATTTCACTTCTTATTGTAAATATTTCTATACTTTTCTCTCGAGCAAAAGTTATATCTTGATAGTTTTAAAATATATTCTCATACTTGTACTACTAATAGCATTCGGTATAGTGCATTAGTGTAGTTTCATACTTATATACCTATAATAGTTATATATACATTTGAAACATTTTCCCCATAATTACAAACATGATTATTCGAAGATTATTTGTCATGCTTTTTTTATTCTTCTGAAATATTAATTTTTTCTAGAGATTATGACCTCAACTATTTTGAATGTTAGCTCTATTTTTTATGTATCAGTATTGAATAATATATTCTCATAATATTGTTGTATCACTTTCCCTTGCCAAACCCAAAGAAGAATAAATTAAAAACTTTTTGTACTATAACTATATTAATGATCTAAATAACTTACGCCACGAAATAGGTGACGCTCTCCGGTGCATAAGGAATATGTTCTGAGATGAGTGGAAACTGTAAGTTTAGGCTATTTACACTATGAAATTATTTGCAGGTTATATAGAGAATATATATCCCCAACTCAATTTCTATTATATTATTCTTTATTATATTATTCAATATATAATAAATTAAATATTAAATATAATTATAAAATTTATTAATTTAATATTTTAAATCATATAATTAAATAAATTAATTAAATACAAATTAAATATTTTCTATAATAATAATAATAATATATAATAATTTTTATCTATCAACTTTAATAACTAAATGAATTCAACATACCATAGAAACCATAATACTTGATAAAATAAAAATAAAAAATAATAATAATAATTCATAAGAATTGAATACTAAATTAATAATAATAATTTATAATAATAATTATATTACTAAATAATAATTATATTGTTATTCCAATTGCAAATTCTATACAATAGAACCAAAGGAAATAAAAATGAATTTGGATAAAATAATTAAGAAATAAAACACTGCGAAATGGACAGTATAAAGGACTCACAGTTGAGACTTATACACTCACATTCAACATTTTATAGTTGCTCCAAGCTTGCAGCAAATTTGTCACGTCAAAATGCAAACTTGTTTCAATTTGTCATTTGACATGCTCAACAAATATTTGTTATCATTGATTATAACTTGTCATTATGTTATTATTAACATGTTATTTACTTGCTACAATAATTGAATATACGTAACTCACCATGTTACTCACAACTCTCACTCAAGTGAGTTAATTGATCAGTGTAAATAAACTAGGAAGGTATTGATATCTTAGACTTATGGGATATGTGTTATATGTCATAGTCTGATATAAAGTTGTTGTTTAGTTAAAAATCATCTGTAAAACTTAAAACTTAGCTAAGGATAGCTTTTATAATACGAATATAGGAATAATGAAGTGAGATATGGGTGGTAAGTTTGAAGTATCTTAACCGATGTGTCTTATATATATGTTATTGTCATACTGATAAACTTAAGCTAGGATTAAGCTTTATAACTTTCATGCAGGTAGATTTAATTTTATTAAAATCCAGATTTTACTTGATTCTTTAATTGAAATATATTTTTAACTATAATATATATATATATATATACAGGTAATACTGTAGACAGCGACTTAGCGATTGATATAATATTTTAATTTTAAAAATTCCCCTTCCACCATATTATCTTTACACTTTATCCTGTCAAATACTACTAAATACTTTATCTACATTATTATATTTATTATTGTACTAGTTACGAATATAATAATGTTATACTTATTCATTTATAAGGTAAATATTATTTTCTTTAAAAAGCTACATAACTCAATATATGTTTATGATATTAATTACTTACATATTATAAATTATACCTGATACCACTTCAAGTGGTCATGTCAAATATAATGTGAGAAATACAGATACTCAAAGATTTTCCATGGATTCATCTTAAGTATAGTATATTGATAATTTATTTATATATGTGTGCTACGCTTTGCTATGCACTATGCTTCTAAATATATGTATATATTGGAGAAGAACTGCTAGACCTTTGTCATGAGTAAATTATACTACGACATAAATAATAACACACTATGCATTAATTTTCAGGTGATGAGAGAGAGGTAAGTGGATTGAATTGTATAGTCACAAAATAAATAATAATTGGGTGAGACTTTAAAGAGTGCTTCGAGGTGAGAAGTGTTGAGAACAATGTACGCAAGAAGATGGAGAGTAATATCTGGAATAATATGAGTCCAATTGGTAGCTAGATAAGGTACTTTAAAGCATGTGTTATTGTATCAGTTAAAAAGAAAAGTAAAGGAGCTTTAAATAGGTCTTATTTGTATCGCACGTAACTCATCCTGTTAGACGAAAGGAAATTTGATATTATTTTTTGTGTTTGTTGGTGTATGCTTTGCGTTTTAATGTTGTATCTTTTAAAGGTTGACAGTAGCCTGTATGCGAATGTCTTGTAATTCTATTGCCACAAGGAGGAGTAACGTAATAATGTCCGCAAAATCATTGGAAAAGTCTCAGCTGTTCCTTGTTTAGATCTCACCAAGTGGTTAAAATATAGATAACACACATTTTGAGTGTTATTAGTATCACTTTTAATAGAGAGTGTATTGTAGTGGGTGATGCTCTGTATGTGATACATGATTGTGTTGATGCTCTCTTAGTGGAGCAGGATATATGTATACGTGTACTCTAATTTTATCTGCATAAGCATGAGTAACTATAGAGAGATATATGAGTTGTTATAAAATTATTGTAATGATATATGGTTTGCACGAAGTACTGGGCTATGTTGAACTAAACATGTTCACCTAATTAGTGGTAATGTTCTTGTGTCTCTCGGTTTATAATTTGGTGTAAATATATAGAGTATGACTGAATGCTTTTACCAAAAGTATAAATTTTATTGAATTATGCATCTATATTGGAGATATTTAATATTAATTTTGAAATATAATGATCCATAATTTATGCTTTCTAAAGTATCTCCTAGGTATTCCACAATATTGCTAACTTACTCAGGTATATTTTTTATATTTATAATATAAATAATATAGATTTTTTTAACGTTTCCTTTACTGTGTTTTTTTGATAAATTATATTAATTTGATTGTAAATTAAAATATTAAATATAAATATATAATATAATATATAATATAAATTAAATATAAATATAATAAGAAAATATAATAATATAATTATAAAATATATAAATATATATATATAAATATTAAATAAGTTTATTACAGAAAGTGATATTTAATTAATTTTAATTTGGCCACATATTAGTTATATAATAATATAATTTATTTATTAATGTACATAATTATATTTTCTTAATTTATATATTATTATTATTATAATTAATTTAATTATTGTAATAATTATATTTTTTTATTTATTTTTTTATTTTATTATTATTATATATTTATATTATTTATTTATTTAATTATGATTATTATTATAATGTCGATTGTTTTATTTGATTATTTATATATTAATATATTATTATTATTATATATTATATATATTATTCATTATTATTAATTATTATATTTTATTATTTTATTATTATTATATTATTATTGATTAATGATTATTATTATATGAATTATATTTAATTAATTTATTAGTTATTATTATTTATTATTATTATTATTATTATTATATTATTATTAATTATATATATTAATTTATATATAATTATATTATAATTATATTTATATTATTTATTATATATAATTTAATTATATTATCTATTATTGAATTATTTAATTATTATTCATTTTATTATTAACTAAAAAGAAGGCCTTTTAGTAGTTACATTTAAATTAGTTTTTTCTTTATTTCCACTAAAGAATATTTAAAAAATTAATTTTTCATTAGATTTTTATTGAGTTAAACAATATTCTCAGCGAATCACAGTTTGGATTTAGAAAAAGACGCTCAAATCTTCTGATGCACTTATTTGTTTAACCGAAAAACTTTACAGAAATATTGAAAATAAAGACTCCTCCCTGCTATTATTATTAGATTTCACAAATACCTCAGAGGAGGATCATGGATGTACTAGAGGAAGGACAAATGGGCACTTGAGGACAAACTTATAATGAATTAAAAGGTGACATTAAGGAGAAATCTCAATACGTAAACCTAAGTGAAACACATTCCCAGGACTCAGGTTGGGACCGTTTCTATTTACGCTATATACTAATGACCTATTCAACTCACATGACGCCTTTTCAGTCTCATATGCTGATGATACTTCTATCTTAATAAATGAAAAAATACCGACTCTCTCTCTCTCTCTCTCTCTCTCTCTCTCTCTCTCTCTCTCTCTCCTCCTCTCTCTCTCTCCCTCTCTTTCTCTCTCTTCTCTCTCTCTCTCTCCTCTCTCCTCTCTCTCTCTGCTCTCTCTCTCTCTTCTCTGTCTTTCTCTCTCTCTCTCTCTCTCTCTCTCTCTCTCTCTCTCTCTCTCTCTCGTAAAAAGATACCTTAACAAAAACAATGAAAACTACAGATGCTAACAAGCTTTCTCTAAATTTAAACATAACATCTTATATTATTTTTAGCAACAAACTAATATACGATTTCAGTATCAAAATAAATGATGTGGAGCTGCATAGGGCTTCAAATGCTAAAATACTCGGAATAATAATCGATGAAAAACTAATATTTAAAGAACATGTTAACAACCTATTAAGCAGACTGACTAGATACATGTATGTGCTACTAAAATTAATAAATATCGTTCCTCTTTCGATTCTTAAGAAAATATACTATGCATTAATACACCCCCATTTACTATACTGTCTTCCTATCTACGGAACCACAAGTAATTCGGTAATCCATCCTGTAATTGTAATTTAAAAGCGCATTATTCGCCTCATTAGCAGTACAAGAACCTTTTACAGGCATACACAACCCTTGTTCAAAAAACTAAAGATATTGCAGTTTAAAAACCTAGTCAATATATCACTACTAAAAGAAATACATAAAATTATCCATAATAATGCCTGCGACTTATTGTTAACAAATATTTGCTCAAACCAAGCCAGGAGCGAAGCACATTGGACGAATTACGAACTAATGCTTACATTAACGTTCCATTCTGTCGACTAAAAAAGGCCACACAATGCGTCAGCTACAAAGCAGCTAAACTTTATAACTCAATGCCCCAAAACAATAAAACCGAAAACTCTATTAAATCTTTTACTAAAAAAATAAAAACTTGTTATTTAAATAAATATTAATAAATATCAAACTCAGCGATTTTACTTTTGTAATATCTAGCCATTTTATTAACATCAAATTGTTTCCTATTACAGTACACGTTATTATAACAAGACATGATTATGATAACGATTGTACCTATCATCAGCCTTTTCATTGTAATAATTACTACGTTTAACATTCGTAACTAAATAACAACTGCAAACATTTCTATCACAATTTATATTTCTTTAATTATTATAATTTTGATCTATATGATTATTCAATTATTATGAATTCATTATTACTTATTATTATATTATTATTATATTATTATTATTATTATTATTATTATTATTATTATTATTATTATAATTTATTTTAACAGCAATTACTTTTTTTATCAGTATAATAACCACTATTAGCTTTGTTGTTGTTAACTTAGTATAACCATTTTTAAAGAAAATTGGCTAGTTTTGAATGTGTAGAATGGTTTATCTTAATTACTACCATTATTATAGTTATTATTATTATTATTATTATTATTATTATTATTATTATTATTATTATTATTATTATTATTATTATTATTATTATTATTATTATTAATATTATTATATTATTTTTTTATTATTATTATATTATTACATTATTATTAATATTATTAATTATTATATATTATTATTATTATTATTATTATTATTATTATTATTATTTATTATTATTATTATTATTATTATTATTATTATTATCATAATAAACTACTCTTTTCCGTTTTGTTAAAAAAAAAATTTTAATTAAATGCTATGTTGCTTTTAAGGTTAACATTTTCTAGATTTTTATATGTATATAGCGTCAATAAACTGGAAAAATAAACATTGTTTAATCCAAAAAATAAAAATTAATTAATTTAAAAAAAATAGTTTTCGTTTAATATATATATAATATACTAATATTATATATAATATATATATATATATTATATATAGTATATATATATAGTATATATATAGCTATATATATATATATATATACTATATATATATCATATTATATACTATAATCTAAGAATATATATAATATTCAGGGTCCGATTACGCTATTTCTGTCTCTGGCTCCGATTCTGATTTCACAGTCGTGAACGACACACACACACACGACACACCACACACACACACACACACACACACATCACACACACACACCAAGAGAACATTAGCTTTTTTCGTTGTTGCTTGATGAGAAAATATAATCAATAATTTTATACAGAAAACATAATATTATAATGAAAAAAAAAACACGCGAGCTTATTTTCGTTCGGATGTATTTTTAAAGACCGAGGGTACGGGGCCGACTCCATCCTTCTAAAACATCCGGCCCGAACTCCGATTCATCCTAAACCTTCCTGCTTCGTGTGTCCGGCTTTGTAACTCCGCGGCAAATTATGTAATAATATACGTCGAATTTTTAAAATTTGCGGAGATATATTCGAGAGCTTATTGTTTTTACGACCAACACACACACACACACACACACACACACACACACACACACACACACACACACACACAAAAGCAGCACACACAAAGACACACACACACACACACACACACACACACACACACACAATAAAACATTTATCGCAAAAATTAAACAATCAACCAAAAAGGTAAGGAAAATTTTACCCCGATGACACTATTCGTTAGCACCGGATATTCAGCCAACCCTTCATCTTTGAACTCTCTAGCCTAAAGCTTTAATATCAAATAAAGATTCTATGAAAATCTTTTACCTGAGTCAGCAAGACTTGTAATATAATTTGCCTAAAGCTAATTAATCCTACATTGAAAAAGAAAACTGTTACAACTAATCGTTAGAACCAATGTCAAAAAGCATTATTTTTGAGATAATTTAACCAATTTCTTTTCTAATAAGAAAATAAGTAAAAACAATTTCATTGACATTTTTATCACATGGTCGTTGGAACATTTTTTTTTTTACATTGTACTGACTCTAATAGCGTAAGGTTTAAATCTAATTAATGACTAAGAGGGAGTTTACAAAATTTTTCGAATTATATCTTCAGCTCTCTTGGCAATTTACACAATTCATCTTTTTTTTTTTTTTTTTTTTTTTTTTTTTTTTTTTTTTTTTTTTTTTTTTAATAATAATTAAAAGTTCACACCTCACGGGCATAGCCCTATTCAGGGAAGAGAACTTTTTTAGGTTATTTCTACCTAGGATCACGAACTAGGATTCGAACCACGACCTTGCCATGCGACTCCGTCGCTCTACCGTCTGAGCCACTGTAGATAGAGCATGAAAAGTTGTTGTTTACTTGATACTTCTGAAATTATTAGTATTGTTTCCATGTGTTTAATCAAGTAATATGTTTAATAGGATGCTTAATTTCATTTCGAGTAATCAAATTTATAAATCAAACTATTTAGAAATAAAAGTAAAATATAAAATTCACTGAACTAGCTATTATTACCATGCTTGCATATATATATATATATATATATATATATATATATATATATAGAATATAGTATATAAAATATATACTATATATATATATATATATATATATATATATAATATATATATATATATTATATATATATATATAATATATATATACTATATATATACTATAGTATATATATATATATATATATATATATATATATATATATATATATATATTATATATATCATACTTATATATATATATTATATATATATAAAAGGTTAAAGGGTTCAAACCACATAGTATAGTATATTATAGTAATATATAATATATATTAATTAATATATATACTATATATATATATATGGATTATATATATATGAGAATACTATATATATATATTATATATAATATTTATATATATATATACTATATATATTATACTATTACTTCAATCGTTTCATTGATATTCGTAAACTTACTTAGGGACAAGGAAGATATATATATATATAATTATATATATATAATATATATATATATATATATAAGTAGTAGTATTATATACTTATATATTATATTATATAGTATTAACCTATAAGTATATATATATATATATATATAACTCTTAAAGGTGAAATAGCTGATATGCATCAATAAGGAATCTTCTTTTTGCCTAACGAAACAGAAATATTAAAAGAGCATTCAATTTTCATTAATGTTCTAAAATTTAGTTTTTAAAGGCAAATTTATTTTCGTTTAAATCTTGTTTTCGTTTATTGTTTTATATTGCTTTTTAATAGCAATTTAAAACAATTTAATAAAAAAAAACAAAGCCTTGAAAATATTTTCTTTGATTTCGATTAAAAGAAAAACAAATTTAACTGAAAAGGGTTAACAAATATTTCCATTTAAATCTTTTACTTCATAAATGAATTTCTTTTTGAAAAGGAGTTTGGAAAATTTATTCAAGCTATAAAATACAAATAAACTCTCGGAAATTTCTTTTTGAATTTTTTTTTAAAACTACAATACATTTTAAAATAAAACTGATAAAAATCTCTTCTTCTTCTTCTTCTTCTTCTTCTTCTTCTTCTTCTTCTTCTTCTTCTTCTTCTTCTTCTTCTTCTTCTTCTTCTTCTTCTTCTTCTTCTTCTTCTTCTTCTTCTTCTTCTTCTTCTTCTTATTCTTATTCTTATTCTTGAGCTGTCTTTTGTTTTTGTTGTTGTTCTTCTTCTTGAAGTCTATTCCTTATGTCTTTCTCTTTCCATTTCTTTTTTCAAAAGATAGAAAAGAAAATTTATCCAAACCTTAAATTTTCCATTTTTGAGGGGAAAAAAAGCAATTGAAATGTGAACCATAACGGAAAATGGAAATTTTATTTCATCAACCTATTTCAGATGCAGATTGGAATAAAATGAAGTTTTTATTAAACATTTTTTTCCTTCAAAGAAGATCTTACATTATTTAAAATTATGTTCTCAAAGTAATATGTAAATCCAAAGCTTTTAAAAGGGAATTCAAAGTTAAATTCAAGAAATATTCCCAAAGTATTCTAAATAAATGCAAATGAATAGGAAAGAATTCAAATTGTTTTTTTCAATTAAAAGTAAATTCAATTTGCGTTATTTATTTTTTTTCGCTATTTAAAACTGACTTTGGGAAGAGAAGACATGAAATAGAAAACAGATTGATTTTATTTGAATTATAATATATAATATATATATATATATATATATATATATATTATATATATATATATATATATATATATATATATATATATATATATATATATATATATATAATATATTTATATATTAACTATTATATAATACATATTATATATATATTATATTATATATATGATCTTACTATATATATATAATAATATATATATCATTATATAATATTATATATATATAATATTATATATATATATATATAATATATATATAGTATATTTATATAATATAGTAATAATATATAGTATATATACTATCATTTATCATTTACGTTAAAGTAAAGTTTTTCCAATATATATAATATATATATATATATTATATTATAATATATATATTATGAATATTTATATATTTACTATATATATTATATATATATATATATATATATATATACGATATAATAGGGTAGATCGTAAACCGTGTTCGAAATAGTACAATTACACTCCAGTGATCATAACATTGGATTGTTATTTTAGTCTTGAACATTCGATCCATTTAGCCCTTCATATACACAAATGATATCTCTAGTGTATTATTGACCAGACCACTCACAAAAATACTTTTGAACATGTTCAGTGGGCGTACCCACCCTCCCCCTCTTCTTAACATGAAACTTCACAGACTTACATATGCTCACAAACAATCACTATATAGAACATTTACATTTATGGCAAAAGAATATACTGCCTCGGAAATACTTGACGGAGTGGCATACAACAATGATCCTCATCCATTCCTCCTTCTACAACCACTAAGGAATTAGAGATTTCTGATTATGAAGTCGGTACTGCTTAGTTTACCGAAAGGTTGCTCTAGCATACTGTGTTTGTTCTTCATTTATGGGCAGCATTCTTGGTCTTTATTCATATTTTCTCTTTGTTGAACACCACTACTATTATTCTTCTATACATCACTACATATTTTTATCAGATATTCCTTGGCCTGGACATTCCGATACCATATCCTACCCTATTACCTCTTACTGTCCTTATTCTAAATTTTCATTCAAATTTTGCGCATATGAAGGTAATGATGCTATCCTTTCTCAAGTATCTGATTTTATGTCTACAGAATTTTCTACATTGTGGTTTCAGCTCTCATGCCAACCCACGATAAAATTTTTAAGTTTGGTTTATTTAACTAGTGACTTTATTACTGATAATCAAAAATTCAAAGAGTTCTGAACACTAAAAAAGAAAAAAGAAGCATTTGTCTCATTTCTTCGATTCTCTGAAATCGCCATCTTGGGTTTTCAATGGTTTTCATTTACTTCTCAAGAATCAGCTTGTGAGCTCGCCTTCCATATATCTATTCAAAATAATACTCTTATTTTTTATCGTTCCGACCAACAATCTATATGAAAATAAATACACATGTAAACCTATCTCCTAATACTGTGAAACTCTTTTCATCTCCATGTTCCTCTAATATTCTTCCTATCTCTCTATGTTGTTCTCTATCTTTTCGTTTTCTGTTGGAAGGTTCCACTTGGTGATGAAACGTTTTTTCACTTTAGTGCTGCAAACTAGTCGCCTTTCCAGTTGTTTTTCTTTCATTTTCTTTGGATTGATGACTGCTTCAGCAGTAGGTCTCCTTTGGAGTGTGCTGAATCCATAACAGAAGAAATTGATTCTCTCAAACAAAGGGGAATGAATTCTATATAATGTCCATTTAACAATAACTAATAAACCTTGATTTTACTCTGCATGTTCAAACGCTATTCCTCACAGGTAACCTTCCTTCAAGAATAACCGTCGGTTTCAATCTTTAGAATCTCATGTTTTTTTTATTAAATATTCATATCGAAAGGAGAAAAAAATTTCCCAACATACAAAAAATTTTCTCCGTTAGAAAATGCAAAGATCTAATTTATCTTCATGTATTTTCTACAATTTTTTTTTATAAAATGCCAACTCTAATTTTGTGTTTTCTTCTTTACAAACCTCTCCTTTCTTCCGATGACACAACAACTACTTACCTTCTACAAAATATGTCATTGTAAATTATTTTGTTCTTGCTTATTATTATTCCTATAAAACACCAATAATAATAATAATAATAATAATAATAATAATAATAATAATAATAATAATAATAATAATAATAATAATAATAATAATAATAATAATAATAATAATAATAATAATAATAATAATAATAATACAAACAATAATACCAACAACAACAAAAACAAGAAAAACAACAACAACAACAACAACAAGAGCAATAATAATAATAAAATAATAATAATAATAATAATAATAAGATAATAATAATAATAAAGTAATAATAATAATATATTCAGTTGAACCATGCCTGTAAACGGAACTTATAAATATGAAAGTGGAGAAAATGTTGAAGGCTTTTTAGTAGGCTTAGGTAAGTTTCTGGATCTTATGTAACTATTACTATAACTTTTTCCTTTCTCTGTAATAATTCTATAATATAATAATTCTATAATTCTTTATAGCAATTCTTATAATTCTTATAATTCTTATAATTCTTATAATTCATATTTGGAATATACATATTTGGAATCAGCGTGTAAAGCTTATTACAAAAATGTAAATTTTTTTTTTTTTTTTTTAAATTAAAAAAAAAAAAAAAAATAGGGGTCTCGAGCCGACGGGGACAGGCAGGGGCGGACGTTCCATTACCCCGTAGGGGTAGGGGCGGAGAAGCCCCCGCGACACCCAAATACCAAAGAGCCGGGGTTCCGGAAGACCCTCCCCGGAGGGGGGAATTAGTCCTTACCCTGTCGTTTCCCGGAAGGCAGAGACCCGACTACCTTGCCATGTTGGGTTCTAACTTGGGTTCTCCTATTAGTAAAAACAAAAAAAAAATTTAAACTGACGGGTCGTAACCTAACCTGTCCTACTATAGTTTGAATCAGATCCGTCACCCCTAAATTGACTGTGTTAGGATCAATTACTAGAAATATATGAAAAAAAACAAAAAAAAATCAAAACTGACGGGAGTCGTAAAACATAAACAGGTCCGAAGCAACGTCTCAGTGGCCAGACTGTTACGTTTCACACACAATTTGATAGCGTACTGCTGTTCAATATATACCATTGACAGTACAAAAACGTAACTGAGGATAGAAAACAAGAGACCCATTATCACAAAATGAGAGAATGTAGTGCAAAATAAACGGAGTACGATAACGAGGGGTTAGAGATTACACGCCGCGGGGATCACAGACAGAGTGTAGTGAAAGACTGACCTCAGGGGAAACCGTATAAAAGGTAATGGTATACAAACTGGTATAAGGATCCTGGTAGCTAGGTAACACTACCACTCGTATAGGTTACGGAGGAGCTCATTACTCAATCGTTCATGATAAGTCAAGAAGTAAACAGATATCCTATTTCCTCCGAGAAGTAGACGACGACGGACAGAGGAGAGGATAACGCTCGTATAGTACATACTACGTACATATATATATATATATTAGTATATATATAAGTAATACCTATAGTCAATCACCTCTGAGCGCTCCCTGACTACAAGTAGGTCAAGTCATCATTCTATATATACTATTAAATAGAGACTCAAGGTCATATAGTAGCTAAGAATACTACAATCTTACTGTATAAAGATACTTAGCTACGCCATAAAGAGGTCTATGATACACGAGCATACGAGCAAAGAAGGGTGGGGTAGGGGGCCCCCCGTATACGGTGATATCCTATACGGTTATACCTCTATAAACAAGGTGAAATAGGCTGATA
>JABUQX010105017.1:5000-16419 GCA_015478945.1 Trachelipus rathkii | reverse complement strand
ATAACATAAAAATAAGGTTCTTTAAACTATATATTAACAACAACGATACTCACTGCTAAACTCTAAACATCGTTTAAAAATCACCCATTAATAAAGCATAACACATAGCATTACCAGAGAACTAGAAATATAATATGTCATATTGACAAAAACCTAACAAATCATACAACTAATACGGCACTAACAAGAATAAACTAACTTAAACATTAATTCAAAGTATTCAGAAAACTTAACAACAGTAAAATTAACCTAACACAGCGGGTACAAATAACGTAAGCCGCATTCACATACTTATGTTCAAAAGCAATATTACTCTAACAATATCAATTGCCTCTCAATTGTTATCACACATATAACACTAGATTGTCTTACGATCGCATTATCTGAGTATCTACATTGAGGATAAACAAATAAGCACAAATAGAGTTCTTTATATACTAACACAACGATGCTTATATACAGTGCTAAACATAATGTTTTTCAAGCAAATTAATAAAGCTAACATATCATTAAAAGAACAATTAAGAAAAATAATGTAACACACCACGACAAAACCCCTAACAACAACTTACGCCAATCTCAACGGGGTAGACACTCACAATGATTAAGCATTACACGCAAGAGTAGGATATTCCGATAATAATAAATAACACTTAACATAACCATAAGTAACTAGGAGACAATTATGCTATAACAAATACGTAAATACCTATTCCATGACATTTTCTCATCCAAAATAAATTAAATCATTCAAAACATTATTTATATAAATACACTAGCTAATTAATCATTAAACCTAAATTTAGAACAGTAATACTATTAACACATCAGAAAATTTAATCATAACCTAATTGGTCTAAAATTAATCAATACATGACCATACATAAATTATAACTTGAGAGTAAATCAACAAGTATTATATTTTTCACAAAACATAAACAATATAAATAAGTTTCTTTATTGATAAAATATTACTTATATGCTAAAGTATGTAAATAGAATGTTTTATACTGAATTTTAAAGCAGTATATATCAGTATAATATCAAACACTCACACCCTCCCTCCATAATCGACCTTTATTGAATTCATAATATGATATATCAGATGATTCACTATAATTTCGAAGATATTACTATAATTTCGGATTATAAACATAAACACATAAAAATATAAGTATTATTATATATTTATATTTTCTTTATCATATATGTATGATTTATGGTTATCTTATAACACCATTATACTACGAATATATGCTTTATAACCAGATATTACCAGTACGTGTTTTATACATTAATTTAAAAGCTTACTAGTATATAATATAGTAACATATATAATTATTATAATCACTGACTTATTATATTATGATACTTAACGACAGACCTTAACACTAATCCTATATTATTAGTTCGTACGAATAACTTACTTAACGAATATATGATCAAACTTTTTCTTCTCCTCCGCACTGTTAACAACATAAACAGATCGTTATCACCTAACGACTTTCAGATGACAATACGTAACTATTACACTTTTCATACTGAATTATGTAAAATTTCTGAACTTCTTAACATCTAACATCCGTAAAACATATATTAACAAAAAATTTAGCATACCCTGTCTTAATCATACATAGCCTGGACAACGAACTATATGTCATAACTGTAGCATAATTTTTTACATCACTTATCGCAATATATTATACAAAATTCAACACAAGCCTCAAATAAAAGTCTAAATATTATCATGAGTCCGCCAACAAACGAATAATGAATAAACAAACAGTAACAGTTTTTTACAGAAAACGCATAACATAAGGAGAATACAAATTGATTCAATCCTTACATAAAAAATATAATGTTTTTTCTAATATGGAAATACTGGAGAGATATTTTCATACATGTTGTTTCAAACTCTGAGGGTTGAGACAGTAAAGGTAATATAAGCTTTACTGAACTCTTTAAAGCATGTCAATAATCAAGCATAAAAGACCAACCCATCCCTGCAAGATCCCGATACCGTTCACTTTCCCACCGAACTTCCGCACTAAATTTGATTACGTTCAATTATTGTAAAGCTAGTGTGGATATTTCTAGCATAATTCGTCAGTATCATTTTGGAATAAACATTAGACCAAAAATATGGTTCTTTACTACCACTGACCTACTATAAAGAGTTCCTCAACGTCTCATCGATAGGATATAGTGTCAAATAAGCTAACAAATATAGAAGATGAGCGACTAGGAATATAATGTTACAAATGCAAACCTAACAATACCTAGCGTTGGAAATAATACCTGGCTACTCATTCTGAAAATAATTCCCCTCTTATAAAAGTATCAAAAGAGAGCTAACTTGAGGGTATATCATCATCTCAATATGTTTCCACTCTATCCTCGCATATACAGCACAGGTAAAAGCCGTATTATGCTTAACAAAAATCACTTAAAGTGACCATCTATAAAAGATACAAAGCGATCGTTGAACTATGAAATTGACACTATTCTTCATCAAAGTGTCACTCGTTTCGAGTATAACATCTTTTGGGAACTATGAATAAACAGTAGACCAAGTTAGCAAAATTCCCTGTCGGGAGGTAAACGACCCTAAGAACATTACTCATCAAAAACTTACCCGTAGGCTCATCGTTTCTACAGCATCATCAGTCAGTTTAACTCGGTAATTCCTTACAATAACTCCATAAGTTTCTCTTCTCTAACAAATCAGTTTAATATTATCACACTGTCAATAGTAATAAGTTAACTAATAACGTACTGATACTATGTACGAAAGTAAATCAGTTTTCAATCTACCAAGAGTATCTAAAAAAGCAAACACACCTCCGCTAGAGAAAAACCCAATGGGGATGCAACGCATTGAAAGGGTGGTGAATCCTGAGATTGGGGATCACCTCCGAACGGGGTAGCGACATTACCCGCCTCCGAATCATACAACAATTTTCAGACGATAGCTCTAATAGTTTTGAGAAATCGCTGCCCGATGTCAATCTGTCCTAATACTACTTATATATATATTATATATATATAAATATATATATATATTATATATATTATATACATTACACTTATAATATATATATATATATATATATAATATATATAGTATATATATATATATATATATATATGATATAGTATATATCTTCAACTTATACAATGTGCTCGGCGCATGCATACGTCGAAAACTACGGATATGTACAAGAAACCATAAATTGGTATTTGGAATCAGCGTAATGAAAATTAGTAATGTGAATGTTGAATAAAAAAATAAATAATAAACTTCCATAGGGCCGCACATTGGTCTAAAATAAACACAAACATTTAATAAACAAACTTACCAACAAAAGCATAAGTTTTCTTTCTATCAGTTCGAGATTTTAAGTTAACTTTAAAAATCATGATTTTGGTATTACATTAAAAGTTTTTCTATAGTTTTCAAAAATTATCCATACCAGCACTCACTGGTCGGGTTCTGAGCCCCCCGCAGATTACCCTTGTGTGCCATAAATTTGTTTTAAATTTAAAAAAAAAAAAATTTCAGCCCTCCACCGAAATAAACTATCTTGCATACGATGCCGCAAAAATAAAATTAATCTTGTCTTTCCGTAATTGGAGCCTAGATTTTGTTATATAGGCCGCAGCGGAAAATTATTTAGAATCAACAATGATGATACATCTGCTAATTCAAAAGTTAATATAAATTTAAATTATTTTGTCTGATTTTAACATTTAAAAGAGAGTCAAAAAAAATAAACACAGAGTTCTCTGCCATTAAGCGCCACTTAACATATATTAATAATCAGATAACCATTCGCAAATATGTCCTTTGTTTCTGAATACAATATCTTACTTTTCAAGATACCTGGGCAAGCCTAATGTAAAGTTTAGTAACCATCAACGTTAATAAGTATATAAATAGTATTTAATATTAATATAATAGTATATAGATATATATATATTATATAGTATATATAATTTATATATTATATATATATATATAATTATTAATATATATTAATATAAATATATTATATATAATATATATATAATATATATATATATATATAATATTAATAGATATAATATTATATATATATATATATATCAGGGGCGACATACATAGGGTAAAGCAGCTCACCTATACCCAAATATATATAATTAAAATCAAGTTGAAGAGTAAGGATTATCTTCGGTATTAATGAACTACAATTATTAAAATTTTTAATAATTGAAAAGTGAAAAAAAAAAACATGATTTATTTATAAAAAGTATGAAGGAAAAATTTCCAAATGAACTTTAAAGATTATTATAATATTCTGTATCTTCAAGAAGTAAAGATTCTTAAAAGCTATAGTGGGCGTACATACAGTAGATCTTCAGATTTCATATAATATATTAGGCCAGGCTCAGGAGCCAGGCATCATATACCTTGCTCTAGAAACGAGCGAAAAGATACGAAATTTATCGAGCTCACTTTCCCACGTAAAAGCGTATGGAATAAATTTGCATAATGGGTGAAAGAATTTTGAGACTCTCTCTCTACTCTTCTCAATATATAATATATATATATATATATATATATAATATATAATTATATATATATATATATAAATATATATAATATATATATACTATAATATTAATTATATTATATATATATATATATAATTATATATAATATATATGATATATATATATATATATATATATTATAATTTATATATATATAATATATATATTTATATATTTATATGATTTATTCACATTGACAATATAAATAAATAAAAATCTTCTAAGGCACAAGTTCACTTGATATATTACTATTATATATAAAGTAATATAATATATATATATATAATATATATTATTAATATATTATATTAATATATACTATATATATATATATATTATATATATATAATATATATAATTTGTACCATCCATCTCTGTTTAAGGTAGCAGGAGTGTCAAACACTAGCCGGCCAATTAGGGCCGCAATGCGGCTCAGTCCAAGATTTGCCATAGGCGGCCCAGCCGCATGTAAAATTGTAAAAAATTTTAAGATAATATTATTTTAAAACCCAGGTACTAATCAATTAATATATATGATGGTAATTATATAATATACCTTATATATGTTTCTTGCAAATATATATATAATATAGTAATATATAATATTAATATTAAAATATATATAAAAAATATAAATATATAATAATAAATAAATAATAAAACTATAAAATTACTAATTATATATATATTTATATTTGAGATTTTAATGTCTGCGGGAACAAACGAGGAACTGTTTTGAGATATTAGTTCTAGTGAGTGGCACTAACAGCCATTCTGGTAAAGGTTGAGTTCGTTGACTAACCGCACAAACCATGGCAACCCTGTTGGTTAGGGATAGTCAGAGCCTGTCAAGGGTGCGTGAACTGCCGACCAACGTGAGATATATATTATTATCACCTCCCAGAATCTTCAGTCCGAAGTAATACGATTCGGTAACTTGAAGCAACATTACCCTTTCAGGTTTTCCCTATGGCAGGGGTTCAAATGGGAAGACAATTGTAATGGCAGGAGGGTGTTTCCCAGCCCTAAAATCATGACGAAAAGTTAATACTTCTTGGTTACCGACTTCCGCCTGAAACATATCATTCATCTTTCAACCAGATTTTAGTCATTTGCGAGAAGATCATTAAATGAATCCGATAATCCAAATTGTTTTGTAATGAAAAGAAATAACGAAAAAATTTTGTATTGCCTCCTGCAATTATATTTTTTCCGAGTTTTATTTTTGATTATTATTATGAAATATTGAAAGAACCGAAATAAAAATATTGTTGCTTCTCGTCAAGGTTAAAATATTAATTTCGCGCATTAAAAATAAATTTTCCTCACTTTCAAAAATTTAATTTATGAATAAATAATTCTCTTTAAGATGTAAAAATAAATGTTTTTCTATAACAACAAAAATTGAATTTCAACTGCTTCTAAATGCAAAATCTGGCAACAAAACCTCTTTATCTGAGACGAAAACGCTCTATCTAGGTAGGGCTTTTGCAGAAGCTCTCCTGGAATCTTCATTCTTCTTTTCAGTTCCTTCTATTGCTCTTCTCAATGTATCTTCCCAGCTGTTTTTAACACTTCCATTTCAGTCGACAGTCATTCAACTATCTGAATAATATATATATATATAATAGATTATATATATAGAATATAGTATATATATTATATGAATATAATATAATTATATTATATATATATATATATATTATATACTATCATACTAATAATAAATATACTAATATAATAATATAAACTATATATTATAATATATTATATATAATATATATATATATATATATATATATTAATATATATATATAGTGTATATATCATTAATACTTATAAAATACTATAGTATATATATATGCACTATTATAAATAATATATAATATATATATATATTATCTAATATATATATAATACATATATAGACTATATAATATATATATTATATACATATATAGTATATTATATAATATTATAATATATATATTTAATATATATATTATAACTATCATATAATATATTATACCATTTATATATATATATATATATAAATATATATAATATATATAATATATATATATTATATAGTATTATGATATATATATAATATTATATATATATTATTATATATATATAGTATATATATATATATATATATACTATATATAATATTTTATATATTGTTTCCGCCCCATGTTACCTACTGAAAAGGGGATAGAGCACGTTAAAAGGTAGTATCTTTATTTATATATTATTTATCATTAATATATTACTATATCAATAATCTATATATATATATATATATATATATATATATAGTATATATAATAATATGATATATATATATAATAGTTTAATAATATATACTTATATATTGATAGAAAATGTAAGACCCACCACGGCTCACAAAAAAAGCGGCCACTTGCATGAAAATCATCATCATCATCATGGGTGGGCCCTGCCATGTACATAATTTTGAATGTATCAGGATGAGAAATTGGAAATGGAGACACGAATATTCTGTCAAAAAACAATAAAAATAAACAAATAAATTATATCCTTACACTATATTATATATATAATATACTATATATATATATATATATAATATAATGATATATATATATATTATATATATATATATATATTATATATAATTATATAGTATATATATATATATAATATAATATATATTTATATATATATATATTATATATATATATATATATATTATATAGATATATATATATATGTATATAATATATAGTATATATATATAATATATATATATATATAATAGATTTATTAGTATATATATATATATATATTAATATATATTATATATAATATATATATATTAAGCTATGAACATTATGGTGAGACAAAACTCTAGTTTTGTTTTCCTTGAAACCATCAACTACAAAAAATCAACTTATACACCTTACTCACTACCCAGACAGGAGAGAATCTACATCATCACAATTAACTAACAATTTTTCCGTAATCAAAAAAAAAGAAATAGCATCACGTCTAGGCAGTTATCCAGAAGCGGGAGATCGCTCGCTGAATTATCTGGCCATTTCGTGTAAAATTAGAGATGCACGGCAACAGTTAGGTCGAGCTAGGATCGGCCCTAAATGTTTTTCCTTTCGGTGTCCAAAAGAAGAAAAAAAAGTAAACCAGGACAGTTATCAGCTAGGAACGGCCCTGAATTATTTCTTTGGTGTAAAAAAGAAAAAAAAAAGAGAAAAAGATACCAGGAACAGAATTCAGAATAAATCAGCTAGGATCGGCCCTGAATTATTCATAACCCTTTCGATAGTAAAAAAAGAAGAAAAAGATACCAGGACAGTTATCAGCTAGGAAGATCGGCCCTGAATTATCCCTTTCGTGTAAAAAAAAAGAAGAAAAAGATACCAGGACAGTTATCAGCTAGGATCGGCCCTGAATTATCCCTTTCGTGTAAAAAAAAAGGAAACCAGGACAGTAATCAGCTAGGATCGGCCCTGAATTAATTATCCCTTTCGAGAAAAAAGAAAAATGAAAAAGATACACCAAAGGACAGTTATATCAGCTAGGAGTCGGCCCTGAATTTATATCCCACTTTCGTGTAAAAAAAGGATACCAGGACAGTTATCAGCTAGGATCGGCCCTGAATTATCCCTTTCGTGTAAAAAAAAAAAAAAAAATACCAGGACAATTATCAGCTAAGGTCGGCCCTGAATTATCCCTTTTGTGTAAAAAAAAAAAAGAAACAGTAGCGTAAATTTAAGATCAGTTGATCGCCCCTGAACTTAATCCTGTTCGTGTAAATAAAAAGAAGAAATAAAGTATACTCAGGGGAGCAGGGTATAACAAGCCTAGGATCGGCCCTGAATTATCCCTTTCGTGTAAAAAAAAGGATACCAGGACATGTTATCAGCTGGTTATCGGCCCTGAATAATAAAATATCCTTTCGTGAAAGAAATGAAAAAAGGATACCGAAGGGACAGTTATCAGAACTACGGAATCGGCCCTGGAATTATCCCCATCTTCGGTGCTCAACAGGATACCAAGGACAGTTATCACAGCTAGATCGGCCCATGAATTATCCCTTGATCGTGTAAAATAAAGAAGAAGAAAAGATACCCAAATATGAAATTCCGAGTACGATCGGACCAGAATTATCGTTTTCGGTGTAAAAAAAAAGGGATAACCAGGACAGTTATGCAGCTAGGATCGGCCCTGAATTATCCCTTTCGTGTAAAAAAAAGATACCAGGACAGTTATCACTAGGATCGGCCCTGAATTATCCCTTTCGTGTAAAAAAAGAAGAAAAGATACCAAGGACAGTTTATTCAGCTAGGATCGGCCCTGACATTATCCCTTTCGTTATTAAAAAAAGATACCAGGTAACAGTTATCCAGCTAGATCGTGCCAGCCTGAAATTTCCACCTTTCGTGTAAAAAAAGAAAAGATACGCAGGACAGTTAGTCAGCTAGGAACGGCCCTGAATTATCCCTTTCGTGTAAAAAAAAAAAAGAATACACCAAAAGGACAGTTTCATCCAGCTAGGATCGGCCTGAATTATCCCTCTTCGTTGTAAAAAAAAAAGATACCGCAGGACAGAATTATCAGCTAGGATCGGCCCTGAATTTTCCCTTTTCGTGTAAAAAGGATACCAGGACAGTTATAAGCTAGGATCGGCCCTGAATTATCCCTTTCGTGTCCAAAAAAAAGGATACCAGGACAGTTATCAGCTAGGATCGGCCCTGAATTATTCATTTCGTGTCAAAAAAAAAGATACCAGGACAGTTTTCAGCGAGGATCGGCCCTGAGATATACCTTTCATGTAAAAGCCGCGTATCCGACTTTTTCAAAAATGACGCGGATATCCGGTGCACTTCACTCGGTGCATTGCCTGAGTATATAATATATATATATAATATATATAGTATATAGATATATATATAATATTACTATCTATATATATATATAGCTATATATATAATATATACTATATAATATTATATTATAATATAAATATATTATATATATTTATAAAGAGAGAGAGAGAGAGCACTTTACTATACCTAAATCTAACCTAGCCAACCATAACGATTTTTAAAAGAATTTGGCATTTCTAACAATACCATCAAATGCAACATGGCATGATAGTACTGCACATTGTGCAAAACTTTTCTAGATAAAAACACATTTATCTCGTAAGAATAAAAATTGTATATACAAAGGTAATTATGACAGTATGTTAAAAACGATAGAATGAGTTCTGCATTACAAATGATGAAATCTGTATTATCAAATATAATTGATAGTGAAAACTTAGACATGTATTCACAGGTTTGAAATGTGTAAAGAGAATAATAAAGCTTTGAATATCTTAAGTTTTTGACCAAATGTTAAAAATACTATTTAAAAATATAAATATATAAAATACTGTAACTAATATTTTTTTTTAGAAATAATCAAATTCTTTAAAACCATTGGAATTGATATTATAGATTATAGCTTTATTAGACTTAAATGTACTTATCTTGAGAAACGTTTTTCTTTCATTTCTTCCGTCTCTTAATGAATTGGTTCCTAAATTTCTGAAGGTTTACATGAACATTTCAGTCATTCTGAAAAGAATGAAACATACAATACTCAAAGCGATGGTAATTTTTAAGGCAAGCATATTAAATATTTATTTAAATAAATAGGAAATTGAAAAAAAAATATTTTTGTAAAAAATTCTATATTTTAAATTACAAAAATATACATAATTTTTTTTATTAATTATATATATTATATATATATATATATTTATATATATATTATTATTATATTATAATAATATATATATATATATATATATATAATATATAGTATAAAAGTCGATTGGGAACGAGCTTAATCGTCTCGTCATCGAGCAAATCAGATATTTTATTTTTCAATTCCGATCATCAGTCAATTTTTTGATCCGATTAATTGAAAAATATAGAATTTTGGATAATATTAAATAATATATATTATTATTATATATATATATCTATATTTATATATATATTTATCATATATATATATATACTATAACCTATATATATATATATATTATATTATATTTTATTTAATATTATATATATATATATATATTATATATATATATATTAATAGATTTATTATATATATTTATACGGTATATATAATTATTATATTATTATATTATATATACTATATATAATATATATTACTTAATTATATATAAATATATAATATTAATAATATGCATATATTATATATATTATAATATATAATACCATTTGCTATGTATGACATTCCAACTGCAAATGGTTCAGCCTTTCTTTCTGCGTGTATCAACACTCCTCCTCCAGACAATCTTAGAAACACCCTTTTATTCCCACAATATACGCAATACCTGATATCCCACCCCTCTTCTAGGACAAATTCTTACAGACATCATTTATCCCTTATTATCCCTATGTGTGGGTAGAGAAAAAAATTGCCCAATTCGTTTCGTTCCTGTTCAGTTGTCGTAGAAGCGACTAAGGGACGGTGGTAGTTAGGTGGCTGCCCACTACACTTATCTTTTGCCAGAGAATTGCTATGATTGCCTCGGAGAGGTTCGGATGATCGCCGTTAAGCGGGCATTCTGATCTTAAGGCCAAAAAAATGTATGAAATCGTATGGGTACATGAAATGGCAGAGGAATAAAACGGTTAGAGAAAGGGAAAAAAAGAGAGAGAGGTGATGCGGTACTGTATTTAGAAATTGAATTTTATTTGTCGGCTGTGACTGAAACCCAAAGATGAATGGAACGGGA
>JABUQX010105016.1:10000-20919 GCA_015478945.1 Trachelipus rathkii | reverse complement strand
TATGGGTTGAGACTTAGACCAGGACCTCACCAAAGACATAAAAAAAAAACTTTGGATGTACTGATGCAACCCCTCAGCACTGCCAGTATGTAATACCTAACATTAAAACTAAATAGCACTCTATATATATATATCCCCAGGCAGTGTTGTACCTTGACGTTGGTGGGGGGCTCTCTGGGACATCTGTTGGGCAGGGTATACTGCCCTGCAGTGTCCCATAGAGCGAAGAAAACAACTAACAACAAAGTTGACAAAACCAGCCCTCCACCCTCCTAGGTGCGGCTGTCAGGTGGGGTGTGGGATGGTAAGTGCTTTGCCACAGTTGCATGGAGTCCATTCAATGTCTGAATGTATTTGCGGATAAAATTTTCGTAACACTCGAATTTTTCGAGAGAAAATGATTGAATGTAATTGGGGGTTCGTTGGATGGAGGGTGTGAGAAGTATGGAATCAGTCAACTCTCGGTATGTGGTTCTAGGTGTGTGTGAGCGTATATATGGATAGTGAGGTTGGGTGTGTGCGCAGTGGTTTGGTGGTGGGTAGGCAGTTGATGTTCCGTGTTAGTTAGCACTGCGATAGGGCGGAGTATATGTGCGTTCTCGTGTATTACTTCGATTCCCCTAGGTTTTCGGATATGGCCTCCTCCGCGCTCCTGCCTCTCCCGAAATCCTTCTCTTTCGTCTCTTAGTGCTAGTCCCCCGAGCAATATATGAAAGTTCGATTCCCCGTACGGCAAACTGATTCGCTTACGCTGGTGGCTGGTGTGGTGTTGTAACTCGCGCGGAGCTAACACAAGATATATTTGTGACGCACTTAAGGTTAGCGTACATCCGCTCGGTGGTAGAGCATCATCGGGTTTTCAGTTTTGTACAACTCTCTTGTCACTCCGCGACGCTCAACAGATCGTGGTATCCAATGTTTTATTTCGCCGCTGGATGGGGGAGAGTTGGAATACTCCTGTGGTCTCATTGTACGTTACTCACGGCAATTATGGGATGATAGAAAGCCGGGTGCTGGTTAGGACTACCGCTTGAGTAATAAGGTTTCTTTATGTCGCTCACTCAGGGACCTCCAGATATACTCTGACACGATGTGAAATTTGTACAAGGTTATATGGTATCCATAAACAGTGGGGCTGATAGTGTGAATTTAACTTTACGAAACAGCCTCGGAGAGAATAGCACCCTCTGAACGTTTCCTGGATACAAGTCATTCTTTACGTCCACACGTCACGAATATGTGGACCGGAATATACCGGTATTAGCGTTAATTTACAATGGTTCTCTACTGAAAGGCCCTCCTTCGAAGATCGTCGCGTGAGTTAATCGCTATTCGAGCAGCTGGGACATAGTGCACATACGCGAAGTGTTCCTCGCCTGTGGATGGAATCCGCATGGTTGGACCTCCCGCGGTAGGATTGTGGTCGGTGCCATATCATATATCAATTGAATTTATAATTGTGTCCATTGAACTATCCTAAATTAATGATTTCATGTGACAATCATTTGTATTCCTCCGGAAAAAATAGGAAAAGAAAAAAGGCAAATGTCACTGACATTTTATAGCGCAGTACAGGACTGTGGCGTAATAGTCAAATTGACTGTTTTGTAATGAGTATTCTCTCTACATAAGCTTTATAGCTCTCATATGATAGATGATACACCAGTGTCCCTAATGGTTATATAAATATCTGAAATATTAAAATGGTCTGAGAAGTTTAGTAGATCCCGACGGTTAATGTATGGATCAATTATATTTTTATACCTCCTAGGATGGCCCAGAGAGGATATTGATTATTGTAGATAGTTGATACAGCATGATAGAGTAAAAGATAAAAATAAATATATAATAATAAGGTATAAAAAATAATAAAAAAAAATAAAATTTATTATATACTATAATAAAAGTATAATAATATTATAAATATAATGTAATTATATTTGTATATGTTAATAATTATAACTTAATATATATACATATATATAATTAATATTAATTTAACTATATATATTTAATTCAATAATACTTATATATATCACTATATTATATATTATATTAATATTCATTAATTAAATCAGTATCATTAAATACTATATATATATTATATAATAATATATATAATTAATATATATATTTAATATATACTATAATATATATATATATATTAGATATACTATATATATATATATAGGTTATAATATATATTCTTATAATAATCACGGATATATATAATATAATTGAAATATGTATTCTCATCTTAGTATAATAATATATAAAATTGAATAAAAAAAATTGAATAAAGAAAAAAAAGTGAAAATAAAATAAAATAAAATTATAAAATAATATTCCACAATTTTATAAATATTTTGAAATATAAATTAAAATGTGAACATGATAATTTATTTTATAATAGTTTCGAGAGAATCTGGTTTCTTCATAGAATAAATAATAAAATATAGGAAAATATAAATTAAAAAGATTAAAAATAAAAATAATATATAAAAATCTCAAAATAATGTTAAATTAAAATCAAAATTATTTAATATTATTTATAAATAAATATAATAATAGTATTAAGTAACCTTTGATAAAAGAAATAATTCAAATTCTCTGACTTTAACAGGAAATAAATAAATAATAAGTTTTTTAAATTCACTACACTCGACAACATTGCCGAAAATAAATTCTCACTACAGTATACTATTTTATTATATATATATAGATGATTAATTATATAATAATAATTAATAATATATAGTATATAAATTCATTAGTAATATAATATTACTAATTATTTTAATTAATAAATTAATATAGTATAGATATATATATATATTAATATAATATTATATTTTATATATTATATGTAAATAATATATTATAGTAATAATTTATAATATACTATATACTTAATTAAATATTAATATAATACTTATAACTATAATAATACAAATAGATTTTAATAATAAATATATTCTACTTATGAAGTACAGACTTGTAACTTTGTAAAAATCATTACGCAATTATAATTTGCTGATAAACTTAAGCCATCACGCTTTTTTTTAGTAATACGATAATAACAACGGTTATTGGAATATGTGCAACCAAATTTCTTTATATATATATATATTTAACTATCATTAAAGGCTCATACGTGAGCAATATATATTACACTAATTCAGATAGATCTAATAATACTAATATAAAGTATATAATAAGTGAAACAACTTTAAGTATGCTCATCATACAACTAAATCTTTATATATACGTCCTAATAATATTATATAAAATATAAACATTTATTATAATAGCTTCTTTGTATAAGTAAAATAACTTTGATTAGACATATAAAACTGATTTTGACTGTACGAGGTTTTCCAAGGAAAAACTTAATATGTGGAATTAATTGTAGGTACATTGCTGAATGCATCAATGAAAATCAGATGTTAATTTCTATTTAATTGTAATAAATTCTAAAAAATGCATTATAAACCTACTTCATATAAAAAGAAATATAATTTTGATCTTTTTAAAACTATAGATAATAATAATATCAAAATATTAATGATTTATTCAGATACATTAAGATGAGTTAGATAAGATACTTATATAGAGGAATTTGTGCTTCATTATATTATATAGGTTAATTTATAAATAATTACTAAGTACAAATAGACTAATAGTATTTTTTTTTTATTATATATATATTTTATAGATGAAGAATATATGTATATATATTAATTATATATTATTATAATATAGTTTTTAAACAATAAATATATAATAATTAATATAATAATACATATATAGTACACTCTAAAAATAAATAAATGAAATGAATATAATTTAGTTAGTATTAAAGACCGGTATGATCCCAAGAAGATTTTACTATGAGTCAAGCGTTTTAAGTAAATATCAAATAGACTTGGTATAAATTAATTGCGGCCCAAATAATGTCGTAATGAAAAACCTTAAGCCGCTTTGTCATATAAAATACATCCGGAAAAATGTTCTAGTTAAATTGCATTCCAACATTAGCTTAAGGTTCTATATATTTACTATAATTTCACTTTATGCCAGACTGATCAGAAGTTCCAGTACTCAAACGAATTTTAGATTATGTGTTTCAATGAAAGATTACAATACTTAACAAATGATACATATGCAACATGTATAGGCCTAGGTGATATCTGCATTGTGACTGAATGTAATAGCTTGTATTACTCAATAAAGTACTATGAATTTGAGGCATAGATATAATGATATATAAACTTATCTTGTAGATAATTATTGCTCTCTATCAGAAAGCTCTAATACAATAGTGATAACAGTTATTAAATAAAAGTAAGGTATGAAATTTAGATGAGGGAAAGACCTCACTGTTCAATAAATAGAGAAAATATATATAATAAATTAATAATAGTAATAGTGGTAATAGATAAACTACATATTGATATATAATATTATTAAGATGATAGTGCCGTTCGATTTGCATTTAATTAATATTATTGAATTAGCTGTCATTGTCAAACACGACATATCAATAACCAACGGAAGTTATCAGTCAAAAATAGGTTAAAATTGTGTGAAGATGGTGATGGAGGAGTAAGGATGAGGTGTGGTGTAGAGTTTTTTTTCGGATGACTGTCACCTCTTTATTTCCGGGTTTGTTTAATTTTCGTAATATTTTACTAAAATGAGAGTATTTATGAAAAAGAATATTAATCTGCCACTGGTCATATTACTGTTTATTGTGTTTACATGTTGCAATTATAAAAGGTGAGCCAATGTCTTTACTGAACCAACCGGCTAATAACAAGATCATGTCCTTTGGGTTAGTAGTAATTTAAGCTTCATAAAGGCAATCTTATATGCGTAGCTATAGCGTGAAATGTGTAAGAAGTAATATCTCGACATAGTATGCGGAGTACTGTAATATAGACCTATACACTTGAAGCCGCTTTGAGTGAAGCTATATAACTTGATCCACACCAGATCGCACTCATTATAAGAAATGTCTTGATCCATAGAATTCCCCAATTTAGTCGGGTGTATCTATTCACGGCTAATAATAAATCTTACGATCATTTACGAACTGTATCTATAACGACCAATACTCTATACTTTCATTCTATAATAATATATTTATTATATTAATATATATTAATATATTAATATATACTTATTATATTATATACTATATATAGTAATATATATACTATATTATATAAATAATATAAATTTTAATTAAAATTAATATAATATATATTAATATATTTAATTATAATTATTTATATTAATTATGTTAATATTTTATATAATATATATCATATAATATATATAAATAATTATATTTTTAATAATAATTAATATATATTAATATATATATTAATAATATATATTTATATTTAATATACTAATATAATATAATATATTAATATTATAATAATACTATTTTAATCTTATCAAGATTTATATTTTTAATTTAATATAGTGATATTATTATTGCTGCTATATAAAATATACATTGAATAATGATATTTACTAATTGTTATGTGTATTGTTAACTCATAAAAATATAAGAAATATAATTTATAAATATATAATATATATTATAACTATTAATTAATTATAAATATAATATATATAAATTATATCATTATACATATTAATTACTATATATTATATTAATTATATATAATATATATTAATATTAAATATAATATTATAATAATATATATATTATATAAATATTTAGATTAATATCACACGATCATTTTAGTGAATATTTTAGGGTAAGACCTACGCCTGGCAATTTGGATGTAACTTAACCATCTTTAAACCACTTAATAACTCTAAACTATAACTTAACCTTGTAAACCTTACTATACAAACCTAAAAAAATACCAAATTACCTCCTATAACTTAATTCCTAACCTATAATTATTTAACTTTTTCTGGTAAACTCTTTCTTATTATAATGTCTCCTTCTCATCTTATAATACTTTAATATATATATACTTATTTTTGGTAATTTTTATATAGAATATAATATATAATAGACCCTACTCATATATAAATTAAATATAATATATAATATTAATAATGATAAATTGATGTAAGAATTTTAGAATTAAGTTTTATGAATTAACCTATATATATTCTGGTTACTTGGATTATTGATGTATTTAAGTAAATAATATAATATAATATAATATTCTTGCATAATAAGTAATGTATACTCTCACTCTCTGTGATAATTATACATAATATGAAATACTCTCAATAAATATAATTGTTTATAAATTTACTTTAAATGATATTTATTGATAAAAGTGTCATAAGAATAGAAGAGCATACTAGAGTCACGAAGTTAGTGATCATAAAATTAACTGATTGTAAATGTCACAAAAAAATTATTCTAATTTTATAATATCAAAATATCATCATATATATCTTTCTAACTTTAATTATAATACATTTAGTAATACTATTCTCACTATCGAAATAATCTGTATGTCATTCGTCGGTGGTATTATATTTTACGGGTGAGCTTTCATTTATTTGATAAACTTCTCTCTCTCTCACTAGTTTATTTATTTTTTATCGAATTGTATGTGTTTACTTCATCTTTTGCAAATTTGTTCTTTAATTTTCATTGAATATAATATAATAATATTGGCATATAGTGATCCAATTTTACTATATAATTATATTTTAGCATTAATTGTTATTATATATATATTTTAAGCGAGTTAAGTAAAAAATATAATTTAATCATATATATTATAATTAATTAATATATAATATAATTATATATATATTAATATTAATTAATATATTTAAATATTAATTAATATTGATAGCCTAACCTAGTGTTTTATAGTAATATATATATTTTATATCTATTAGCTCTTTTATATTGGTATTTACACAATATATATATAATAATATATATTATTATATATATTATTTAAATATATTATGATAGATATATAACTTATAATATATATATATATTTATAATTAAATATAATATATAGATATATTAATATAATATGTAATTATAATATATATTATTAATATATATATAATATTATATAATTATATATTATTAATATATTACATATATATATTATATATATTAATTAATAATTATATTATATATGAATATATATATTATATATTAAATATATTATAGTATATTAATTAATATATATATTATATTATTATATGAGTAATATTATATTATTATATTTATTTAAATTTAATTATATATTTAATACTTTTATATTATATATATATATTATTATAATATTATATATAATAAATAATTATATATATAAATATATAATATATTAATATATATATTAATTAGTATATATTATTATATAGGTATTTATAATATTATATATATAATAATAATATATATATATTAATATTATTATTAATATTATATAATATAATATATATATATATATATTAATATATATATATATAATATATTATATTATATAATATTAATAATATTATATATATTAATATATTTAAATTAGTATATATATAAATTTAATCTATATAAATAGATGTATAATGATTATTATATTAATTTTTAATAATTATTATAATTTAAATATTAATTTTTAATAATGAATACTTATATATGTAATAATAGATTAAATATTAAGTATATAGTAAAATTTGGCATATATAGTATATTATATATTATATATAGAAATAATAATAATATAACTATTATAAAGTTTACTTATATTATTAGATTATTAATATAATAATTAATATTTAATAACTTTATTAATTATAGTATATATATACTTATATATTATAGATTATAAATTATTTATTATGTAATATATTCTTTTATATAATATTATATTATATATATATTATATATAATAATATATTATTAATAATATATATATATAATACTAATTAATAATAATAATATAATATAATATATATATATATATATATATTTTATATATTTGAGAATCTCAGAAATTTATGAAATGTAAGAGGGATAGTGGTGAGAAAACTAAGATAGATATTTGAAATTGTTATTTTCCTATGAATGATTATAATTGATAACACATTTCTATAATAAGCAATTCTCTGTGATCTTGATGGAAATTGGGTAACACTTGAATATTAAAACGAAATCAATTCCCACTAACGATTTGTATGTTATATTAATGTATTATTAACATATATAATTGATATTCATATTATGAATTGTTTATATTTAATTAATATAATAATTACATGTGAATTTTTATTTATTATTATTATGTTATTATATTATTATATTTTTTATTATTTTAATTGATTTATTAATAATATTATTATAATTATATATATTATTTTAAATATTGTTTAATTATTTTATTTATTAACCTCATTATATTATTAATTATAATTCTATTATTATTTTATATTTAATTACATTATTATTAATAATTTATTTTAATCATTATTTAAATTATTTTTATTTATTATATTGATTTCTTATACTATTTAAAATATTTATTATTATTAATAACTTAATTTATGTGACTCTATTAAAACAGTTCAGTTTGTCATTTTTCCCCTCTACTGTATAGTTAGGAAATATATTAATGATTTATTAACATACTTTGGAATTATTATTTGGACTTCAAAGCGTACACTCAAAAAACCGTGTTGCTAATTAATATATAATGACTCATATTCTTAGATATTTTAGTGAAAGTTAACCATTTTTGAATCTCATATAAGAAATTAAGTGGATTAATATATTAGCGCTCAAGTTATTATTAGAGTTATTATAATTATCACAGTATAAAATATTAAAAGTATATTAAGTTTTTCTTAAAGTTATTTCTGTTTTAAATATATAAATTTATATTTATTACTAAATTTGTAGTGTATGTATTCGTTAACAATTTCCTATACATAAAATATTTTCAACTTTTCAACATTTTCCTTGGTTTATAAGATCTCTCATATGAGCTAAATAGATATTATTGATCACTATCTAGACGAAATATTGTCTGGAAACCACACATGTCAGTGAATGTTAGTATGTTTCGCTTTGAATACTCAGTCAGACTTTATACAACTTAGCGCAACTTTTATAAGCTGTTCATTTAATATAGCCTTTGTGCAAAATACTTAGCGAAATTATATATATTGTGATCAAAAAATCATTTTACTTCCAGCTTTTAATAAGTGATTAACTTCATTTAATGATATATATAAGCTTTATTGGTTAATATTAAATTAATATGCATAACTCTATTTAGGTTTCAAAAATAAGCTTGCACATTATCTCTCTTATAAATAAAGAACGTATACATAATAAGTCACCTGCAGTGTATTAGCTTAAACTACATTTTCACATATATATTCACATCATACACACACATCTCTCTACTATACATGACACAACACACACACTCACAATATTTATATATATACTTAATATAATATGATAGATAATTTATATTATTAATCATATTAATATAATATATTTATATATTATTAATATATATATATTATTATATATAATTTAGCTATTTTTATTTATACCCTGTATTAGTAGTAGTAGTAGTATATATTTATATATAGATTACTAATATATACTATAGTATATGTAGCTTAAAATAATCTATGGTATCACTCTCCACATATTATATATTATTATGTATATTTATAGATGAGATTATAAGTTACATTTTAGTGTATGATTAAATATGATGTTCTAATATATTATCTTAGCTCAATATTTATCAAGTGAGAGTTATTATTATCACTTGATATATATAATGATTACTAATTAGAGTGATAATGTTATAATATATTAGTATATAATTTTCTACAGTATTATTATATATATAGGTGATATATACTATTATTTATTATATGAGAAATTTGATTTTCTAAACTAATATATTTTAATGTATTGTGATACTATATTATAGTTTTTGACTTATGGATTTAATATATATATAGTCCTACACTATCTCCTGAATTCATCAACCCCTCTCTCATACCTTCCTAAATATTAAATTAATAATAAATATATATTGTACAAAAAATATATATAATATATGAGTTATATATGATATAAATTATTTTTTTAATTATAATATTATATTAATATTGAGGGTTTTTTTATAAACTTATAATTAAGACTTGTGTAATATAATTAATATAAAATCATATTTCAGTACGTACAATAATAATATTATGTCAGTAATTAGATGAATATCATGCAATACTTTAAAAGCTGATAACGCTCACATTCTCACGACTTAATAGACTAAATATACTAATCTGCTCAGATTGCATAAGAAATAATGTAGTGCAGTATGCTGCAACACATAATTCATTGATTGGTGGAATATAATTTTTTTATTAATGAATATACTGGATATTGATATCAGGAGATAGTTATCTTGTATCACGGTGAACTCTGCACTTGACGCTTGACCAGCTCGGGAGATTCTTCTGATGCGCGCTCACTACAAACGGATCTCTAAGTTTATTTTGTCATGACACACTCCTCCTAAGAACTCAATGATAGAATATTCTAGAGTGAGTATTTACGTATATATTCTGAGGTAGTTTTAGGTAATTTATATACTTCAATAAATAAGATAAAATTCCTATATTATATGTTTTATATAAGTTTTTAATAGACTTACTTATAATATATATATATATACTATAGAATAATAAGTTAATATAATATTATATAGAATTAAATTAAATTAAATCTACCATTTTTTTTAGGTAGTATAAGTTTATAGATAATATTATTAATAAGGAGTTTATTAATTAAAATTAATATTTAGTGACTATGAGGTAAAATAGAGGTGTGAGAATTGAAATAATTTTAATATATAGAACTCATAGAGT
>JABUQX010105015.1:0-18476 GCA_015478945.1 Trachelipus rathkii | reverse complement strand
CGGCTTCAGCCATTGATAAAGCACCGGCCATCCAGGGATTCTATCGAACTTATAGAGCCTCGTTGTGTAAGAGAGTTTGGCATCTGCGAATTGCCCAGTCAATATAACGAATTATTTTATGATGATCCAATTGTTGACCTAATATATTGATTCATCTTTATTGCCCCATTGACATTTAAATTATTAACGATTCATTTAATTTCATGTTGAATAAAACAATAAAGCACTACCGCTTATCAACTTTCTCGGATTCTAATTAATTAAGGAGCTTGAGTATCGTCAGACATACTTCTTACCTTCATACTTTCACCTGTTGCACTTCTGAATTATCTAATTAAATTTAGCAAGGAAATTTATACCACTGCTGAATGATAAATTAATAAATCCAATTGATTATTCAATTATTAAAAGAAAATAAACTGTGAAACACGCCAAGTGTTAAAATAAATGTTCTCATGACACTGTAATAAAGAAGAAAACTAATTACTCAATTTTATTAATTTTTCCTATTGTCTAAGTAGTACTAGTTTACATATATATATAGTACTAAATATAAACTATATATATATAATATATAATATATATATATATATATATATATATATATATATTATATATAAATATATAATATAGTATATATACTATATATATATAATAATATATATACTATTATAAATATACAATATATATATATATAATAATAATAATAATAATAATAATGAATAATAATAATAATAATAATAATAATAATAATAATAATAATAATAATAATAATAATAATTAATAAATAATAATAAAAATAATAATAAAACTAACATATTCAATTTATACTCCGAAATTTTTTTTATAAAATCAAGGAAAAGCTTTGTCGGTAAAGAGCAACGTTTTAAACGCTCATATAGTTTTAAATTTGTGTTGAAGACTATGTCAAATACTGAACGATATCATTTGCAGCAGCATAATTTCAATTTAAATTAATTTAAATAAATAACAGATTACGTGTAGCAAATATTTATTAATATATATATACTCTCTCTCTCTCTCTCTCTCTCTCTCTCTCTCTTCTCTCTCTCTCTCTCTCTCCTCTCTCTCTCTCTCTCTCTTCTCTCTTCTCTCCTCTCTCTCCTCTCTCTCTCTCTCTCTCTCTCTCTCTCTCTCTCTCTCTCTCTCTCTCTCTCTCTCTCTCTCTCTCTCAACAGTTAAATATCACGAACAACGTAAAACTAAGTCTTTAAAATGAAACAGCATGTGAAAATTGTAAGCAATCAGAAAAAGGTTGCTTACCGTGTGGAATAGCGAACTGGAATGCGATGCCCTCGCCAGGGCAATGGTGGCTATGTGACGGGCCTCCTAGATGCGACATGGCCCCGTAACTAAGGAAGAACCAAAGGTGGAAAGTATATATATATATATATATATATATATATATATATATATATATATATATATATATATATATATATATATATATATATATATAATAATAGTATAATATATATATATTATATTTAATATAGCTAAGTATAGTATATACTGTATATACTATATATATCTATTATAATATATATATTAAGATATATAATATATATATATATAAATATAAGTAATATAATAATAATACCTATATTATTAATATTTATATATACTATATTATATATAATATATATATATATATATATATATATTATATATATAATAAAGACGCTTATTAAAAAGTCAGCACTCGTATTTTTAATGTATAATTTCCAAAGTATTATTATAGAACGAAAGAGAGTATAAAGTCGAGGCCAACCTTGAAACAAATAAGTCTAAAAAGGATAAGGAAAAAGAACACTTTAATAGACTATCATGTAGTCGGTATTCATACGGATTTTTAATGGTATATATATAATATATATATATAATATATATATATATTATATATATATATTATATATAATATATATATAGTATATATATATATATATATATATATATATATATATATATATTGCTCCTGGGCCTCCCTTATTTGAGGGTCCATGTCATCTCCAGAAACCCAGCGATTTTAACCGGGCGGAGCCACAGGTCTCTCAGGGAGTCTTATAGAGTGTCAGGGGGTCTCTCTTATAGAGTGTTCTATAGGGAGTGTGTTGTGTGTGGGTGGGGGGCACCTTATAAGAAGAGTGATCGACTGTTTCAGCTTCTATTAGGCATCGGCGACAGAGTGGAGAGGTAGCGTCTTGGAGTCGGAACTTATCTCTGTACTCCTGGAGATCCGGGTGATGCCCGGATCTCAATCTAGAAAGTGATATTTGTATCTTTCGTGGGAAGGTATTTTGTGTTGATGATATTTCAGGGGGGCGGGAGTTTATGAGGTGATTTGGTGGGCGATTATTGAGGTATTGCTGTGTGAAGTATGTGTGAATGTGTTTTGAGAGATATGTGCTATTTGGAGGAAGGGGATCCTGCTAAAGAGTTCGCCGTAGTGTAGGGCAGTGGAAGAGGGAGAGTATTTTTGTAGCTGTCAGTGTGGTCGTTTCATTGTTGAAACTGTGTTGAAATACTTCACGGAACATTTTTTTTTCTATTTGTTGTGTTTATGATGTTTTGAATGTGGGGAGTAAATTTGAAGTGGGTGTCGAAGGTTATACCGAGTATTTTGGGTGTTTTGTTTAGGGGGACGATGGAGTTATTTAGAGTTACTTGCGGATGTAATGATGATTGGTGTCTCTCAATGGTGATCAAGGTTATAGATGATTTCTCGGCAGAGACTGACATTCTGTTGGAAGACAACCAAGCTTCTAGACGATATAGGTAATTCTGAGTATGATTTGTAGCGATGGGTACTGAGGGGTCTGATACGGTTATCGTTAAGTCATCTGCATAGTTTATGTTTTGAATTGAGCGATTGGGGGAAGGAGTAGGGATGTCGGCTGTAAAGAGGTTGAACATGAATGGGAACAGAATAGCTCCCTGAGTGACTCTTTTTCTTAATTTGCGGTTTTTCAGATTTGATGTTTGCTGGACACCAGTGCACTGCGTCCAGATATGAAATTAGATAGCGATTTTTTGTAATTGTTAGAAAAGAGTGAGCTTAGGATTTTCTGAATGAGTATGTATCGAAGGCTTTGCTAATGTCGATAGGCAGGAGTATTGTTCTATGTGACGGTATTTTGTTTAACCCCTTTGGCCTTTATGATGTTTTGTGTGATTTTTGTTAGTGCTGTTGAGGTGAAGTGGGATTTTTAAAGCCATGTTGGTAATTTGGGAGTGAAAGTAGAGTTGGATTTTTGTGCGTATGATCTTCTCCATCAGTTTGCACATGGAGCAAAGGAAGGAAATGAAGCGATATGAGGAAGGGAGGTTGGGGTCTTTTCTGTTTTTTTTTTTCAGTGGTGAGGCATATAGTTGAGTGACCAAGATTTGTTGAAAATATTTGTAATGAATGAAACAGCGGTTGGTCCAAAGTGTTTAATGTGAAGGTTAGAAATGTTATCTGGGCCATAAGCTGGAGAGTTTAAGGTTTTGATTAGTGAAGTGATTTCTTGTTTTGCGAATGGGGGATTGGGATTGATTTCTAATGTGTTTTTTTATATCTTTCTGTTATTTGGGTGAGTAGGTTTGTTGGAGATTTTGGAGCAGTGTTGTACAAGGATATTACAGTGCTGTTTGGGGGAAGGGAGAGAATTATTTTGTCCTCTTAATGCTTCGTTTGTGGGTGGGGGTTGCTTGTGGAGTTGTGGAGACGTTTCATTACCTGCCATGTTCTTATTTCTTCGTTAGGTGTTTTTTTTTAAAATTTTTCTATTTTATGTGTGGAGATGAGATTTGAGATTTTTATGTGTTTAAAGAGTTAATTTGGGCAGTTAGATCTGAAGTATATATTTTTTTATGTCGAATGATGTTCCTTTGTTTAATCAGGTTGCAGATTTCAGGTGGTAATGAGGGGTTGTAGTGTTTTCTATTGTTTTTGGTATGTAAAGGTTGGAAGATTTATGGATTACTTTGGTGAGATTATCTGTAGCCTTGTGTAGGGAGAGGAAGTTGATTTCTGGTAGAGGTAGGTGTGTTTCTAAGTATTGGGTGAATTTTTGCCAATTTTACCTTTTTTGTAGTTTATAAAGGTTGAAGTTATTTTGGGGTTAAGTATTTTTGTTGTTGTATATGTGAATATTATTGAGACGTGGTCTGATGGAAGATCTATTCCTGTGTTCCATGTTATGTTGGTAAAAAGAGAAGGAGAGGAAAGTGATGTTGGGGATGTTTGGGTTTGGTTTGCTTGTGGTGGCATTCTGGTGGGGAGGTTGTTGTAATTTGGTATATTTAAGGTATCTAGTTCATCGAGAATGTGAATTCCTCGGTTGTCTGTGAGGTATTCTCTGTATCAGGCTGAGTGATGGGTGTTGAAGTCGCCTCCTATTATTAAATTGTTAATTATATTGATAGGATTTAAGTTGGGTATGTAGTTGTTCGGACAATATTGAGATATGGGATAGGGCATATATATTTTTAATATGCTGTGGGAGATATTACTGATGATTGGATGTTGATGATAGGGTCATTTAATAATTAGTTGTTTTAGGTGTAGCGTTACGGCAGGGAAGATTGCTTTTGTTATTATTTAATTAGTCTAAGGTTGTGGTTTTCTGGTTGAATGTCTGAATAATGGAGTCACATCCATAAAATGGTGCTCTTGGGATGTTCTGCGATGTGTGAGCTTCTTGTATTAGAGATATGTCAATGTTGTGTTTGTAGAGGAAAGATGGAATTTCTGAGCGTTTGTTTGTCAAGCCATTCATGTTAATTTTGAGAATTTTTATGGTTAAATTATTATTGTTCAAGTTGTTTGGTGGTTCGATGATTTGATGTTGCGAGATGGTTGTATGTTGGGCTTTGAGCGGGCCCAAGATGTTTTCTGGTGTATGACTTTGAATTGCTCGAGTGATAGTTGTCAACTAAGAGGGTGGGTCCCTTCCTGAGACCCTGAAGGGCAGGAAACTTATTTGTTTACCCCCACCTGAGGACCTATGAGAGTTTTTCCTATGACACCCCAGTAGAATAAACATAAAGATTAGGGAATTTTCAATGTAGGTGGTAGGTGGAATTCTCATCCCGTCCTTGGGGTCTTCTTCGTCCCTATGCTCTATACACATTCATCCTCACTTCTTGAAGCGGTCTTACCAACACACACACACCATACACACACACTATTTTAATTATATATACTAAATTATTATATACATATTATATGCTAATACTATGCAATAGATATATATAAGAATCACATGACTAATATAAAAAGTTTATATAGTATATAATATAAAAATATATATTATTATATATATATTATATAGCATTAAATAGTATAATATTATATAAATGAATAAGTTAATATATATAATTATATATTATAATGTAATATTATATATAAAAATATAACATAATAAAATATAATTTTTATTATAATATATATATAGTCTTATATATATATATAATATAAAAATATATATATTTATATTAAAAATATTATTTATTAAAATACTATATAATATTATTTTTTTAGTATATATATATGAGGGTTATTTATTATTCGATGGTACATATGTTAAAAAGATAATTAAAAACTGAAAGGTCCTAGATTACATGAGCAGATTAAACTGCCTCGATGCGGCTGCGGTGCAATTTAAAATATAGAGTGCATGTTCCCGATGCGATGCTGTGTACACTACATCTTAGTGCGTTGCGGCAAAATTGCCGTGCTCGCGCCAGCAATAGTTTAATTAATTATATTGTTATATTATTATGATTTATTATTTTATATTATATTATTATGATTGAATTATAATTATTATTATTATATTATTATTATTGTTACTTATTATTACTGTTGTATAACAAATAATTACTCCCTTAATATAATTAGGTATACATTACTTTTTATATATTATTAATTTATTACTTTTAGGTTGTGTATCTTTTTCTTAAATAAAAATTAGCAATCTTGCAATATTATTATTGATTATTAGGTTTTGATGTTAAAAATGAATAGATGATTTTTAGTAAATAAGAATTAGCAATCTTGCAAAATTATCAATTATTAATTAATTAATTAATTAGTAGCTTTAACGTATATAATTAGTATTTATTCTTTTTTTTTCAATTAACTTACAAAACATATTATGGCAATTTGAGAAAATTACACACATAGACAAAGTAAATTTAAAAAAAAAAAGTTTTTAAAGCAAAATATATTTTCTATAGGAGAAAGTTTATTTAAAATTATTGAGACCCTTTACATTTAAAATTTCAAATTTATGGTTAGCATTAATAAATTTTTTTTAGTATTTATCTAATTATAATTTAAAATTAAGTAAATTAAATGGCCCCTCAAGAAGATATATGAAAATATATTTTTTTTTTTTTTTACCTTACCTTTCCAAAAAATCCAAAACCTTTATCTGGTGATTCAGTTCTGGGATTTACTGTGAAATTTAGTGGCCTCCAAACACCAATTTCTGGAGGTGTTGTCGTTGAAGAATCATATGGTAAGCATTTTACATTCCATACATGATCACAAGTTAAAATTTTTGAGTTGAATAAAGTGCCTGGACCGCAAGATTGAAAGTGAGGTATTCCATTTGCACAGTTTATAAATTTTGAACAATCCTGTTTGAAAACAAATATAAATAATATATATTAAAAAAGATAGATTCAGCTTTTCATATTGATTATATCCAATCAAGTTATTAATAAACGATTCACAAAAAAAATTTTGCAGTTGAAACTGTGGAATTTCAATTTAATTTAATTGCCTTTACTTCAGATTCTTGTATTTTTGTAAGTGGTGAAAATGATGAAGTAATGATAAATTTTTAGATTATATTTTTGATTAAAATAAACTTACATACTAATGTTACATTTGAATATATATAAAAATAAACTTAACATACTTAAAATGTTTACAGTTCAAAATATTTAGAAACAAACAAACTGAGGTTTTTGAATTTTAAAAGAATTGTTTCTGGAAACACCATTTATTTTTAGGAAGGCCTACTATTATTTTAAAAACTCATTATTAGAGAATTACAATATTCGATGTTGAAATTTAGGACAAAATCGTATTTTTAAAGGTTCTAATTGTAATGTAATATATTAGGCAGAGCGTAAGTGTGAGGAGTTCATTTTTTTAATTCAATACCGTTTCTTCGAAGTAATGAAAATATTTGGTCTATGAATGTTAATTGTCAACTAAGAAGTAGATTATACACAAATCATCAAACAATATATAAAGTTTATAGTATGACTCTTGAAATTTGCGATTTCAACTGGAATACAACAGATTTTCAAAATGCTGAAACACACCGCCGTTACAACTTCAATTGTTAACGATTACAAATAATTTGCGAGTGTTGAATTAGTGCACAACACATGTACTCTTTTAAAGAGTTTAAAATTCTGTCTCGGTGTAATGTCAAATTTAGAAAGCGTAATTTTAAAGTTAAATTTTTTATTAAAATAGGTTTTCACACTAATGAAATATTTGGTAGTTAAAAACAAATAATTTTATGAAATTTTATTAACAACGTATATTTTACGTACCTATAATATCACTTTTCCGCTTTTTGAATTTGCATTTCAATAGATATTTTTTCTTCAATAGAGTGTTTCACACCTAAGTGAATATTTGTATATAAAAACAAATATTGAAAATTTTCAGTTAAAAAAACGTTCATTTAAGCACCTAAAAGTATTAATAAATTCACTTTTTAGGCTTTTTGAAATTGCATTTTCAATTAAACACCTTATTTTTCAAATGCTGAAATACCGTTAAAAATAATTTTAAGAATTACCAAATTAATTTCAAATGTTGGAAAATTAGGACGATAAGATCCTGTATCTCTTTGTAACATCTTGAAAATCTTGAATTTGAATCTTGAAAAATTTAAAGATAGAAAAGCGTATTTTAGAGTCTAATTCTTTTATTAAACAAGGGTTGTTCACAACTTAATGAATTATTTTGGGATATTACTAAAAGAAATTGATTGTGGAAATTTTCATGATTATCTATTTATCTACTTAAGATCTTGACTTTCTTCGCCCTGGCTTTTTGAAATTGCGCATTTCCGCTGTACACATTATTCTCTTTCAATGACCTGAAAATACCGTTTAAGAATCAATTTTAAGATTTACACAAATTCATTTCAAATGTTGAAATTTAGGAAAAATGTACTTTTAAGAGTTTCTAAAATTTGTATGTGAAAATTTAGAAAAAGCGTAATTATAGCAAGTAAATTTTTTATTAAAACAGAGTTTTCACACTAAGAAATATTGGTATACTATAAGTAAGAATATGTGCAAAGATTGCAATTAAAACGCGTCATGTACATGCCTCATATTCCCTGAACCCTCTGATTAATAATTCACAGTTTCTCTTCCTTTGAAATTCGGCGATTGTCAAGTAGTAAACACATATGATTTTCTCTCAAATTGCTGAAAATACCAGTTAAAAACTCAATTTAAGATTTGTTTCGCCCAATAATTTCAATGTGTTGGAAACATTTAGAAAAATCGGAGTATAATTTTTTAACGACGTTGCTATGTGTAATGGATATGAACTTTAAGAAAAAGTGCGTACTTTCATATGCAGTTAAAGTGTTGTTTATTAAAATAGGTATTCCACAACTAATGAAATAGTTGGAATATATTAAAGAACAAAGTATTGAAAAGTGCTTCATTTTATAAACAATCCGTCAATTAGACACTAAATATAATAAATTCGCTTTTCAGCTTTTTGAATTGCATTTCAGATAAAATTTTTTATTTAAACAGGTTTCATCAACTATGAAAATATCTCGGTATCTCAAAAAACCAATCACTGAAATTCATTAACCAAACGTCAATTTAAACGACACTAAACACATTAAATGATTCTCTTTCTCTGCTTTTTGCATTCGCATTGGCATGTGTCTGAGTGCTTTCAAATGCTGGAAATACCGTTAAAAAGTCAATTTTAAGAATTTACAAATAATTTCCAAAGTTGAACATTGAGAACGAACTCTGACTTTCGTCAGAAAAGTCTCTAGATTGCGTGATTAATGAGTGTAGTGAATTTAAGAAATAAACGTAACTTTTTAGAAGTTTTAATTCTTTTTATTAACAGGTTTTCCACCTAACTGAAATATGTGGTACTCATAAAACAAATAGAGATATTAGAGATTTCATTACCAAACACGTCGATTTCAGACAAACCTAAAATCTTATTGCACTTTAAGTAGTTCGCTATCTTCTGCTGCTTTTAATTGTGGTGCTTAGTTCAATGTGAAATATTAGTTATTTCAAATGTTGATCATCATCTCGTTAACACATGAAATCTTCTAAGTGTACAAAAAATAAGTTTCTCTCTTGGAATTTGAGGCAGGAAATCGATACTGTAAGAGTATAACTGAGATTTAGTTGATGTGAAATTTAGGCAAAAGCGTAATTTTAGAAGTTAAATTTTTTTATTAAAACAGGTTTTCACAACTAATGAAATATTTTTTATATAAAAACAAATATTGAAATTTCATTAAAAAACGTCAATTTAAGACACCTAAAACAATTAATAATTCTCTTTCTGCCTTTTGAAATTGCTTTTCAATGAAACACATTATTTTTTTCAAATGCTGAAATACCGTTCAAATACTCCACTTTGCGTCTCTAGCCAAATAGTGTATCAGAATGTTGCCAAGTATAGGAGAATAGAAACATCCGTTACTGTTTAGAAGTTGTTAAGAATTTGTAATGTGAAAAATTTAAGAAAAGCGTAATTTTAAAGTTAAAATTGTTATTTAAAAACAGGGTGTTTCACAAATATATCATTCGACCAGTTTCTTAAAAAACGTCGCTCTCTCAGAGGCCACCTAAAACTTCAATTAAATTCGCATTTCTGCTTTGAAATTGCATTTCAACGAAATCGCACAATGTATGTTCTCTCTCCAATGATGAACATCAGTTAAAAAATTCGATGTTTAAATAACACCTCGAATCTCTAACTGTTGAAAGTAGAAAAATCGGTAAGTACTTTTAAGTTTAGGCTAACTCTCTTAATGCTTGAAATTTCAGAAAGGATTTAATTTCTCTGGAAGTTATATTTTTCTGTAAAATTTTTCGCACAAACTAATGAATATTTTGGCTATGACTCAGTAACAAAAAGTTGGTTCTGGTGGATTTCTTAAAAGACGTCAATTAAGACACCTTAAATATATCGTTAAAAATTCGCTTTTCTGCCTTTTGAAATTGCATTCAATGAAACCACATTTATTTTTTCAAATGCTGAAGATATACCGTTAAAAAGTCAATTTTAAGATATACAAATCTTATTCAAATGTTGAAATTTGGAAAAATCGTACTTTTAAGAGTTTTAATTTGTAATGTCGATAAGTTTAAGACAAAAGCGTAACTTTGTAGAATTATAATTTTTTAATTTACAACCACGTTAACGTAATGAATAATTTTAAATTTATTAAAACACAAATTTTGAATTTCATTAAAAAGTCCAATTTAGGAGCTACGCTAAAAAAACTCATTAATAAGTGTCTCTTTCTGTCGCTTGTTTAGAAATATATACGACTTTCATTTGAAATCGGATTATATTTTTAAATGTGCAAATCCCGTTCACAAGTGCAATTTTTTGAGCGTGTAGCAGAAATAAATATCATAATGTCCTCGAAATTTAGGAAGCTCTACCTTTACTGAGTTATAAATTTGTTGATCTCATAATTATAAGAAAGAGACAACGTATATCTTTAGACTGTTTATACTATTCTCTTTTAAAACAGGTTTTCACAACTAATGCAATATTTTGTATATAAGGATGAAAAATATTTGAATTTATTAATAAAAGAACGTTTCCCAATGTTGAGAACAACGTAAAAGATATAAATGAAATGCTGTTCTGCTTTTTGAAATTGATTTCAATGAAACATTGATTTTTTTAAATGCCTAAAATACCGTTAAAAACTGCTATTTTAAGTATATTCGAAATAATTTATGTGGAGGTTCTAGACAAAATCGTACTTTTAAGAGTTCTACTGTAAACTTGTGAAAATTTTAGAAAGTGCGTAATTTTAGAAGTTTAAATTTTTTTATTAAAATTCAGGTACTTACAATGATATGAAGTTAGATAGAATAAAATGAAACCTTTAGGACATTTCGTTAAAATTCCATCGTCAAGTTTAGAGACCCTAAAACCTTTTAAATCTCTTTTCTGCTTTTTGGAAAATCTCTCTCTCAATGAAACACATTGCAAGTGCTCTTTAAATGCTCTCGAAAATACGTTTTAAAAAACTCCCGAATCTTAAGATATATGACGCCCGCAATTAATTTACAAATGTTGATTTAGGAAAAATCGGTTCTTTTAAGAGTTGTAAATTTGTAATGTGAAACTTAAGAAAAAGAAAAAATCCGGAAACAAAAGTCTAGAAATTTTTTATTAAATAGGTTTTCACGAATTATGAAAATATTGTGGGAATCTCCCCTATAACCATCAATATGTGGATAATCCTATCAAATTAAAAACGTCCATCTTACACCACCTGAGACTATTAATACCTCTTTTTCGAGTTTTTGATTTGCAATATATTCTCAACTCGAACTCTTTTTTATTTAAAACATGTTTTAATAAAAACTAATGAAATATTTGTATATAAAAAATATTAATTTATTAAAAAACGTTCAATTTAGACACCTAATAGCTCATTATAAATTACATTTACTCTAAAAAAAAATTGCTGCATTTTGTACACACATTTATTTTTTTCAAATGCCTGAATCATATACCGTAAAAACTGCCTCTTTGTTAAGGTGGAAGTACAATAATTTCATCCAATGTCTCGACAATCTCACCTGAAAAATCGTACTTTGAGAGATTCTACCATTCCGTAATTGTGAAAAGATTGATAGAAAAAGCGTATTATAGAAGAAGTTAAAATTTTGTTTTTTCAAGCAGGTTTTCATCGCAGCTATGAAGAGTGATTTATGTTCCTCATTGTACAATACGATATTGAAATTTCATATAAAAAAAGCCGCTGCGAATTTAGACTACCTATTTTCAATACAAATCTCTTTTTGTTTTGAAATTGAATAGTCTAAATGAAACATTATTTTTTTAAATGCTGAAAATACCCGTTAAGAATCAATTTATAAGATTTACCAATAATTTAAATGTTGGATTAGTTTGCCTTTACACTCTACAATTTGTAATGTGAAAAATTTACAGAGGCCAGTATATTTTCAGAATCGTAAATTATTTTCAGTGTTAAAACAGGTTCTCTCTCAACCTCACATGACAGACTATCTGTGACTCTATATAAAAGGACGAATTGAGAATATTTAATAATTACAGGATCCGACCTGTTCAACCACACTACACTATTAATAAATTCACTTGCTCTCTCGCTTTATTGAGAAATTGAAGTTTCAATGAGACACCCCCTTATATTCTCTCATAATGCTGAGTGCCAATGATCGTTAGAATGCTCATATTTTTATGAGGATTATATTCCGTAAATTGATTATACCAAATGATTGAAAAATTCAATTGTCATAATAATTTCTTAATATTTATTTAAAGAGAGAGAAAAAGTTTTGTAATTTGTGAAAATTGTATAGATACACGCTTGGAGAATCGTTAGACAGTTAGTTAAATTTTCTTATATAGTATGGTTTTTGCAAACTATGAAATATTTGGCTTTAGCGTGTAAAACAATACTCTGGAATTATTTCGAATCCATCTCTAATAAGAAACGATCACAATATTAAGAGATCATCCTCGCTCTATTAATAATTACCTGGTTTTCAGCTTTGCATAAGAGCATGTACAATTGATACATTTTTTCATCTTTATACTCTTCCCTGATATGAAATAGTTCGGCTAGCGGTATGTGAAGAGCAAATACTAGATTGCATATTGTCGCTTATGTCTCATTAAGGCCTCGCTGCACAATTAATAGATATCTCTTTTCTCTTTGTTGGATTGATTTACAATGACACACACTAGTGTTGTTTTCAAATGTGAAAATACCGTTAAAAGTCAATTTTAAGAATTTCCAAATAATTTCAAATGTTGAAATTTGGAAAAATCGTACTTTTAGAGTTCTATTTAAAATAGTCATATGTGAGAATTTCACCAATATCCAAGATCCTCATTTTGAAATTCTATTTATTTATACATACTCTTTCAGCACACTAATGAACTCTCTGCTCTGCTATCGACCATAAGTGTTGAGAATTTGCCTCATATTATAAATGTGAACGTCTAATTTAAGACACCTTACAGACTCATATAATAAAATTGCGCCTTTTCTGGCTTTGTTGAGTTATGCATTCGATGGGAATATTATTTTTCTCATCCTGCTGAACATACCTGTTAACAAACTCGAATTTCACAAAATTAATCCAGAATAATCTATCATAAGTGTTGGAAAATTATAATGAAATACTGAACATTTTACGCTCTCTAAGATTTGTAATGTGATAATGTCTTAGTGCACAGAAAGAGCGCGCTTATATTCATATATGATCTGAACTCTTTCTTCTAGTAAGTACACGCTGTTTTTCCACTGAGAATGAAGGATAAGATAGCATTTGTAGTGATAAAATACATATAATCATTGGAAAATTTCATTACAAAACATCATTTTAAGACACTAAAACAATTAATAAATTTCTCTTTTCTGCTTTTGAAAATTGCATTTCAATGAAACACATTATTGTTTTTCAATGCTGAAAATACGTTTAAAAACCTTCAATTTAAGATTTGACCAATAGTTTCTCAAAGTGCTTTAAGGATCTAGAGGAAATATTTCTCACTCATTAAGGGTTTAAATGATAATTATACTGTCTGGATTTAGAGAAAGCGTAATTTCAAAGTATAAAATTTTTATTAAAACAGTTTTTCACAAAAATTTGAATTCTTCAGTGTAAACAACCGCTCAATATTAAGGGCCACCTAAAATTCCAATAAATCGCCTCTTTTGCCTTCTTTGAAGACTTGCATTTCAAACAAACACATTGTGGCTTTGTTTCTCTCGGCTTCAAAAATCCTCAGTATATAGAACGTCACATTCTTGTCGACATCACCTCTCTTCAAATTGTTGAATGTGCGGGAATAAATCGTAGATTATTAAGAGGATATCATATATTATTCTAATGCGTGCACATATTTAAGGTAAAGCGCTCAATCTATATAGATTTATAATTTTATTAAAACAGTTTTCCACAACTAATGAAATATTGGTTATATAAAACCAATTTTTGACTTATCGAAAAGAGACGAAAAAGTACACATCCGTGAAAATTCATCAGTTCGCTGTGTCTCTGCTTTTTGAAATTGCCATTCCAATGAAACATAATTATGTTTTCGACATCGGCTGAGAGAAAGCATCCTCGTTTCAGACAGTGTCACATTTTGAATTTACCCAGTAACTCCATCTTCCAAGATGTTGGAAGAATTAGGAAAAATCCGTAGCCTTTAAGCAGTTCTAGAATGATAGTGAAGTAGGTGATAATTTAAAGGAGAAGATAGTCCGTTTATTTAGCACTCTGACTGACGATGTATTAATACTCTAAACGTAGAGATAGCTTTGAGAATATGTGAATGAAAAAGTTGTTGTAGTTATCTCTCTCAAACAAATTGTCCGAAGCTCTTCATTAAGAAACCCGTCTCATATTAGAAACCCTAAAGATCTAGACTCTCTGAAATTCCGTCTTATTGTGCTGCTTTGAAATTGCCATGTGTCCACTCAATAAACACCATCTATTTTTTCACCAGATGCGTCCTGAAAAATCCGGTAAAAAGTCAATTTATGAATAACTACTAACCAAACCCCTTTTCAAAGTTCGACAAAAATCACAACGGTAATATATGCAGTAGTCTTGCTTCTAAGGAGCTTCTACATTTGTAATAGTGTGCCTATGTAGAAACCGAATAACTCTCTCTCTCTCTCTCGATGTTTTAAATTTTAGTACTTCCGAGAACAGTGTTGTAAATCATGAGAAAAGATATAGAAACAATAGATGTGGACCTGCGCTGCGAGATTTTCCGTTGAAACCTGGATTTGGGAAAGCGGTACTATTCTCTGCGATTGTCCGCATCAGCCCGCTCTGCCAGCCGCTACGGGACAAAGGGCTCTGCAGTCATATGGTTATCCGCCCCACTGGTAAGAAATATCCCCCCTCAGTTCCAAAATCCTACTTTGGAAAATCTTCGCGCGTTGTTGCCCGAGGAAATCTCCTGCTCTCTTGCGACTCTAATCCCGGCGGGGTGCCCAGGGAAAGATCAGAGGATGTTCGTCGACTTGCGCGAGCATTCCCGTTCGGGGAAAAAGCCTGCGATGGATAGGTTATTTCCGTGTCCTTAACCGCGCTCGACAAGGCTCCACGCGACTTAGATATGGACCGGCCCGGACTGGTGTAAATGAATAAATATTCCCCTCCGTCCAGTCCAAAATCTGCACTCTCGTGGAAAATGCGTCGCGTCCATAGTTCTTCGCCTGAAGAAATCTACCTTCTTTACGACCCTGAGTGGCCGAAGGCGGACCCTAGGCAGGGAAAGGGTACAAGAGCGCAAGTTTCGCATTCTTTCGTTGCGCGAGATTCCGATGAAAACCTGAGATTTGGGAAGGGATATAATTTCTCGGGTCGCGCCTCGACAAGGGCGATCATAGGGCCCGCCAGGATGTCAAAATTTCCTCGTCCGAGTTGTGAGTGCTGGACTGTGAAAAAATTTTTTTGGTCCGAAAAAATGGCTGGGGATTAGCAAAGTGTCTCGGAACGAGAGTGTCCACGTACTCGTTCGTGGGTTGGTGAAACGTCTGCCTCTCCCGAAGTCTGTTTGGTTCGAACATTTTCGGTGCTGCTGGGGGACTTTCGCAAAAATTGTTTATGGAATATTTTCGATAATAGCCTATGCTCGCCACTCCATCAGGAATCTTCGGAAGAAGAAGATTCTCCGTATATAGGGAATTTTATAAAAATTGTTTCTCGCAACGACCGTACCCACGTTCTCGTCTGGGTCTGAAACGCGCTCTCCCGAAGTCTGGTTTGGTCGAAATTTGGTCGGGAACTCTAAAAATTCTCTCATCAGCGGTCCTGCTTCGACAAGCCAGTGGGGATCTTAGAAAAAATTTTTTGGTCCGAAAAAATGGCTGGGGATTAGCAAAGTGTCTCGGAACGAGACTGTCCACGTACTCGTCCGGGTCTGAAACGTGCTCTCCCGAAGTCTGGTTTGGTCGAAATTTTGGTCGGGGGACTTAGAATTTTTTCGATTTTTCAATAAGCCACTGCACCACAGAATTTCGGAAAATTTTATATAGGGAATTTTAAAAATGTCTCGCAACGAGCTTACCCACGTACTCGTCTGGGTCTGAAACGTGCTCTCCCGAAGTCTGGTTTGGTCGAAATTTTGGTCGGGGGACTTAGAATTTTTTCGATTTTTCGTTAAGCCGCTGCACCAAAAAAAAAAAGTTGGTTTTTCGAAAAAAAATCTCCAGGAGAGACTACCAGTAGGCTCGTCTCGGTCTGAAACGTACTCTCCCGAAGTTTGAAAGGATGCCAAAAATTTCAAGTTAAGCCACTGCACCACCCAAAATTTTTTTGACTAAATTTTGCTGACGGGTGGGGTGGTATACGGGGCGAGGAAGCATTATGTATAGAGAGGGGTAGCTGGGCCGCGGAAAAATTTTTTTTCTATAAAATTAATTTTATTTAAAGCGCTTTTCAAGCCTTTAGATGTTATTTTCTATCAAATTCGACAAAAAAAAGTACGAGTGTTTGCCACATTATTATGACGAATTTCTGCCCCAACTTGATATAGGGGGTGCCGAGTGAGAAAAGAGACATACCTGGTTCGGCCGAACCAGGGAGGCGTGTCGATGACTTTCTCCTTCCGACCTCTCCGGTAGCTAGGGAGAGTAGGAAGAGGCATCTGAGGCTGCCTGGCAGTAGTAATCACTGCCGACAGCCACCACTCTCGGAGAGGTCCGAGTATCCAGCACCAATGTCAATGTCACGCGTCTCTCTGTATTCAGGAGTGGTATACAGGGCCTAGACCGTGGGGACTAAGGCTGGATACGGTAGGATCTCCCCACCAGCTGAGAGCTAGCTACCAAGCTCTCAGTCAGGCAGGCAGACGACACCCATCATCGCCCCTGCTCCCAACTCTCCGAGACATAGAGGCATTCTCAAGAAACAGAAGATGATGGTTGAGTAAATCCGGTTGGGGGAGATGAGTTTCTCCCGGCGGTCGTCACCACTCGGAGGTTCAACGAGACATCCGTGGTCAGTGTCAATGTCACGTCTCCTTCTGCGTCAGTGAGTGGTACGCCTAGGGGCGCTTTAGTGAGTGAGGCGACTGAGGCTCTCGGGATGGTCTGAGGACTCCACCGCGGTTCTGCCTGGTGTCAAGGAGAGGGGCAAAGCATCGAGTTGAGAACGCCCGGCTTGAAGGGCGAGACCAGGGCGGAGACCAACGAGGGCAAACCCAACCTCAACCGTGGCCGAGTAGTGTCTTTGTGAGCTTAGATTCCGGCTCGACATCCTTCCAGGGATACCAGCAGTTCACAGGCATTTTATGATCCCGTGGCCCTCTCACGGGTGATATTCTCTCTCGACGAGTGGGAAGCCGGAGGACGGAGAGACTGCCAGAAACGCAGGCGGTCTTCCAGTGACCAAAGGTTGAAAAAAACTACAAAATCGATTGGTGTTACAAGTCCGGAGAGGCGGTGCGAGTGCCGCGTGATCGAACTTTCCGTGATTTTGGTCCGAAAAAGAGCGGAATTTTCCGCCTTTTCGACGGAGAAAAATAGAGCTTTTGCTGCGAGCCTCACGGATCCTGGGACGATCTTTTTTAGGCGGGCCTGAGTGACGGGCTTATGCTCGGAGTAAGGAGGCCAGCTCACTGGGCCAGTGACCTTGTACGGTCGGCTAACGCAGGAGAGCACAGTCCGAGACAGACCTTTACCCCGACTTGAAGAAAGATTGGCCATCCTCTCGAGAAGTAGAGGACTTCCTCCCTGGTGTGGAATGTAGTGCCAAGTGCCCACGTTCTCTCAGGCAGACAATCCAATCAATCGCAACACCCTCGTTCCATTCACTCTCGCAGCGGATAAGTCACTTAGTACGCACGAGAGGGCGGGGGTGGATTCTGGGGAACAGCGTAACGTATGCGGAGTTTGAGTTGTGGCAACGGTTATGAGAATGACAGAATTTTCCCGGGTCTCCACCCACTCGTGGAGGTTCCTCGTAGGAGCATCGTGTTAATGTCTACTGTCAACGTCTGCCTCTCCTGCCGGCTCACGGAAGATGGTACCGCTTATTTCAGTGCCAAGAGCAGTGCGTTGCATCTGTGGAGCTGGCGTGGAGGACCTCCACCGCGTCCTGCGCTTGTGTCAGGAGGCAAAGCTCGATAGGTGTGGGGGTGAGAACGGCCCGGCGTGCGGGCGGGGGGACGTGAGTAG
>JABUQX010105014.1:0-24802 GCA_015478945.1 Trachelipus rathkii | reverse complement strand
GGAAAAACGCTAATGTAAATAAGCGTTATTTTGGTTCAGTTCTCGACAACAGTGGTAATGAAGAAAAACGTCATTATGCGGCGCTGCTTGACAATCTAGACAGTATCGACAAACGTCATTTTGCATCACTTCTAGACAACAAGGAAGAAGATATGGAGAAGCGCCATTTTGCATCCCTTCTACAGAATAAAGAAGCAATGGATAAGCGCCATTTATCAACGCTTCTTCAAAACAAGGTAGGTGGTGTAGACAGAAACCCTTTTGATTTTCCTCTTGACAATACGAAAGCTGACAATTATTTGAATAGCATTTCGACACAACTAAAGAATAAAGGAGATACGGACAGGCTTTATTTGTCCTCAGCAAACAATAAATATTCTAATCAATGGCCAAACAGAAATGAAATTCTCTCAGACAAAGACTTTTTATCTCTTCTTAATAAAGAAGCACATACAAGGGAACAGAGCTTTACATCTTTACCTCCTGATGGGGATTCTGAAGTAAATCTACAAAATTATCTTGATAACAGAGACCTATTGCGCAATCATATTATGGATTCCATCTTGGCTAGAAACGGCTTGGTAAATAAAGATAGGATCTACCCTGTTGCTCTTTCATCGTCGGAAATTGAAACTACTTCTAATCAAAATGGCGAGCCTTCTATGAAAATATTGTATCAATTATTAGGAAATTATACTGACAAAAGTGAGCTCGATAGTTTTTCTGATTTCTACAACAACAGTAATGAAAATGTTCCAAACAAACGTTACTTTGCTTCTTTAATTAAGAATATAAAAGACAGTTCAAGTTTAGAACAGAAACCGTCTCTTAAAATCATCTTAAAAAACCAACTTTCTAAAATCAATCCTTATCTAGTCACAAACCCCAATCGCAAGCAACAAAAAAGATTCTTTACAACTCTTTTAAGAGACGAAATCAATTATGAAAAAAGAGATGTCCCTTTGTCACGTAAAGTTACTTCATCTCCAGCAAAAGCCATCAATGACAGTACTTTTAAAAGGCATATGGGATCGCTCATACACCAAAAGAAAACCCCAAATAATGAAGAAAATCAAATTTTGGATGCTCTGATAAACATGAAAAGAGCTAAAGTCACTAATGACAGTAATTTAAATAATTATGAAGCAACACCTGCTAAAGATAATAAGTTGGAGTTAGAAAAGCATGTCACAGATGACAAGAGCAGCAAACTTTCTCAAAATAGGAAAAAACGGAATACAGGTAATTATATTATCACTCTTGATAAACAAACCACCAAAGGTAATAATTATTTATCCAACACAGATGGAGTACAAAAAATAAAACGATACCTTGGCGCTTTAGCTAAAAACAATAACCTTCCTGTAAGATTTACTGATCGTGACAGACATTTCGGCCTAGATCCCTTCGGAAGGCCTTTTCAGAGGCGTCCCAATAACTCACAAAACTATGAAAATTACCTTCAAAATCAAATGATGCGAAACATACAAGAAAATCCTCAATGGAACAGAGGAAGGTTGCAAGTAGTTTCCTTGGAACCAGCGGCAGAAAATCCTTCTTTTGACAATGAACTACCAGGAGCAGAAGTAGGAAACTCAGACTATGATAACCAAGTTGATGAGGAAGAACCACCAGAAGATCTTGGACAAAATATTTATACAAAAAATGATTCAAATGATTACTCTACTTATAATAATAACGAAATATTGAAAATTCCACAAAAAAGATTTTTAGGTAATAAAAAAATTTCAATTATAAAGAAAAATAAGCTTAAATTTTAGAATAGACACTAATAAAATAAACTTCATTATACTGAGACATTTAATTAACTGCACGAAACTCATACTCTGTAAACCCTGACTGACGGAGTTGCCATTTTATATATTTTCTGACGGTTCAAATATGGAACCAGCGTGACAGTTTCAAATTTTACACATTCTAATAAAGAAAAACAAATAAAAATAATAATTAATCAATAATTAAAGGAAATAAATTAAATAATTTGGATATAAAAATTTTTTTTAACTATAAAACTATTTTAAATAATAATAATAATAATAATAATAATAATAATAATAATAATAATAATAATAATAATAATAATAATAATAATAATAATAATAATAATAATAATAATAATAATAATAATAATAATAAAATATTAGTACTAGGAATATTATTATTATTATTATTATTATTATTATTATTATTATTATTATTATTATTATTATTATTATTATTATTATTATTATTATTATTATTATATTATTATTATTAATTATTATTATTATTTCCTAAATAATGGTATCAATAGCTTCATAATTGATTTTCTTAAGGACTATTCTGGAATAGAACAGTACAATAGCTTTTTGAATTTTTAAATCTAATATTTCGCCTGGCTACGAGTTCCAGAGACGAGTTCTAGGGACGAGTTCTAGAGACTAGAAGTTCCAGAGACGAGTTCTAGACTTAATTAACAATTGATAATACTAAAAATAAATGTTATTTTAAGATTTAAATAACATTTATTTTGTTTCCTCAATTATTAAGTTAGTATAGAACTCGTCTCTGATAATGCCTGAGGTAGCCAAGGTGAAATACTAGATTAAAAGCTAAAAAAAAAACAGTTTTTCTTTTCTATTTCAGAATAGTCCTTAAGAAAATCGTTCATCAAGCGATTGATAACATTAATAAAATAATAATAATAATAATAATAATAATAATAATAATAATAATAATAATAATAATAATAATAATAATAATAATAATAATAATAATAATAAAAAAATATCTAATAAATTATTTTAGTACTATTTATTATATTATATTATTATTAATTATTATTATAATATATTATTATTATTATTATTATTATATTATTATTATTATTATTATTATTATTATTATTATTATATTATTATTCACCAAATTGATCTATCTATCTATCTATCTATCTATTATTATTATTATTATTATTATTGTTATTATTATTCATTATTATCTATCTATCTATCTATCTATCTATTTATCTAATATTATTATTATTATTATTATTATTATTATTATTATTATTATTATTATTATTATTATTATTATTATTATTATTATTATTATTATTATTATTATTATTAATTTATTTAATTTATCATTTAAAGGGTCGTTAGCTCGAAGGATGTGGTTCCCCAGACCCTACAGAAGCTTCGTGGAGACCCGGTCCCCCAGTCGTTCCTTTCCCCTCGACCCTAATAATATATCAGGCTTCCAATCAAGAATAACGTCAACTTCGCCAATTTCTCCGTCTTATCCTTACTACCAGATGTACCGCTACTAAGAGACCCCACCTGGGACTCGAACCTTGTCCCTAATTTCGTTGCGTAGCCATGTGGATGAAATGGTAACAAAATAGGATAAATAATTACGAGTACTTAAATTTAGTTTGGGTGAATGAGCATAGCTGTGTGTGTGTGGGGTGTATGTGTGTGTGTGTGAACATATTATATTGTTAATGAGATTTAAAAGATAATCCTTAAGATACAATTGGTGATAAACTTAAATTTTTTAAAGCAACCCTTCCTAACAATTACCAAAGTCTTCCTTAAAACGTCCTGTGAAAAGCGTGAAGCTCAAAAAAAATAAGAAAAAAAGCACTAGTTCCAAATAGTAATGATTTCCAAGTCTTTCTTATTTATATCCTGTTAATTAGGAGCTAACAACAAAAAAATTGGAAGAAGATATTTTGTATTGTTGAAGCTAGAAATAATGCCCAGTACCCCGTTTGCTATATTACCCTACTTCATAAATCACCTAATTTAACTAGTAAATACCCCTTTAGTAGCTGATAGGTAGTAAAGAACCTTATCCTATAGTATCCTACAACATCCTTTAATAGTTTATACCCATTTCCTTTAGAAGCTAAAACTCCAAAAATAGCAACCTTAGAAAGTCATAAAATAGCAACCTATTTCAACATCCTTTTAAAACATATCAATGTAAAGGGGAACGTATAAGTTTTTATTTCCTAAGACATAAAAAAGACATTTCAAATATTTATAAGAGTTTATAAGAACTATGTAAGAAATAACATTTAAAAAAAGTAAATGCATAAAAAATACACAAAGTTTTCTTTATTTAAAGGTATAATGTGGCTGGATAATTTTTTTTAATATATATATATATATATATATATATATATATATATATATATATATATATATATATATATATATATATATATATATATATATATATATATATATATTAATATATAGTATTTATATATTATATATATATATATTATATATATATATTATTTCGTGTTTCTTCCAAATTTGTGTCTACAAAACAAAATGAAATGATTTAATATATATATATATATTAGTATATATATATTTTTTTTTATATATATATTATATCTAGTATTATTATATATAAAATATATATATATATATATATATATATATAATATACTATATATATATATATCGATATATATATATATATATATATATTATATATATATATAGATAATATATATAAATATATTTGGCAAATAAATAAAAACTTTAAAATAGTATATCCTTTTTTAACCTTTATTATTATTTAAAAATTGAAACAAAATGGAACAATTTGGTTTGTCCCACCGACGGAGACTCGAGAGGAGTAGAGAGAGACGATGAGACCGAATGACGAGATGAGAGAAGACGAGAGAGAGAAGAAGAGAGAGGAAAAGAGAACTCGAGGAGGAGAGAGAGAGAGAGAGAGACGAGAGGACGAGAGAGAGAAGAGAAGAGAGAGATGAGATGAGAGAGAAGAAGAGAGAGAGAGAGAGAGAAGAGAAGAGAGAGAGAGAGAGAGAGAGAGAGACTTAAATAATCATGAAATGCAGAAAGGAAGAAAAAATAGATATGCGGGTTACATTGTTATAATCAAAATAATCTCATTCTGAAGAGGTTTCGACCACACTTGTAAAATCCGTAGCTCCAAACAATTTCATTCCAAGGGAAATCCACAATTCTAATGAATCGCCTTCTAACAGTTTTGGTGACTATGAAGAAATTTCACAGCTCTAATAAATCTCTACTTGTATTTATTATCTTATTGGGTATCTTATTTATTATAAGAATTATCCCTTTTTTTTTTTTTTTTTTTTTTTGTTAAATTGTTTTTTTTTTTGTTGTAGATTTACGAGTCTAATAAGAAATTGATGTTGATACCCTCCCTGTGAAAAAGAAGCTCAAAAAGAGTCCAGGATCAACAGACATTAAATCCAAAATGAAAACCTATGGGACCCCTACTAAATATCACAAGCCCTTAGTATTTAAGTATACAGGTTCCTACATAAGTTTTTTAAGGATAAACTGTATATAGACATGGAATCCAAAATAAAAACCTATGCGGCCCTTACTAATATTGTACAAGGCATTAAAGGGACCCTACAAGGCCCTTAGTATTTTTGTATACAGGTTCCTACAAAGATTTTTTTGTTATTAAGGATAAACTCGTATGTATTGCTATTTCAGGACACCTAGTCGAAATCTATTGCAAAAAATCAACAAATATCGAATTCTGTAATATTTCCGAATAAAGTGTGACAATCTGAAAATTTATCAGTTATGTTAATAATTTATTCAGGACGAATACTTTTAGATAAGAAGATAAAATTCAAAAAACTGAAGAAAAAAAATGAATTTACTATTAAATTTTCCAGTTTTAAAAATATTTCTGGCAACTACCTTTAAAATGTCAATGATATCAATATTTTATTTTTGAGGGAGTATTATCCAGGATAAATAAAGCAAGTGATCAAAATATTAATTTTCAAACCTTCAAAGTTGAAAGAATCAACGGACTCTATCAACTTTGAAGAGTCAGTTGATTCTTTCAACTTATTTCAAAGTTGAAAGAATAAACTGACTCTGTCAGTCAATCTTATGTTATGCTAAGAAAAAGTCACCATAAAAGGACCTAATGTCGCGACTCGAGCAAACTAACTTCTCTGGTAAAGCTAACTAACTATATTAGAACTTTATAAGATTTTTTCTTTAATGAAATTTGTCTCTTAATGTGTATCTCTTCACATGGATAGGCATAAAATATTTCCAATATGTGCCAGATTTAATTAACGTTTTATGAAGGTGTCATAAACAGCTAATATATACCAACATCAAAAGTGAAAAAGATGAAATACAAAAACTTTTATATTAACTACTTTTAAAGTGCTGTAAAATCTCTCTCTCTCTCTCTCTCTCTCTCTCTCTCTCTCTCTCTCTCTCTCTCTCTCTCTCTCTCTCTCTCTCTCTCTCTTTTCTCTCTCTCTCTCTCTTTCTTTCTCTCTCTCTCTCTCTCTCTCCTCTCTCTCTCTCTCTCTCTCTCTCTCCTCTCCTCTTCTCTCTCTCTCTCTCTCTCTCTCTCTCTCTCTCTCTCTCTCTCTCTAAACTAATACTTCAATTTTTTTTGGTTTGACTAAATATCTGCGTAACATCCTCCCGACAAAAAAAAATGTTTCAAGAACCTCATTTACTATATAGATATTTAATAGGACAAATCTTGAACCAAAAAAAAAAGTGTTATCGAATGAGAAACTTTATTTAAAAAAAAATTATGTAACAATATTTGAATATAAAAATTTATGAAAAACTTAAATAGGATCCGACCAAAGTAAATGATTATTATCGACCTAAATTAGAACACTCGAAAAAATAAAGCGAACTTGGGAATTGAATGAAAATTAAAGATAAAATAAGACATTAGTATATGATACAAATAATAATCTAGTTAAATCTATATTGCTTAATATAAAGTAAAAAAAAATTCAATGAAATGCGCAAATATAGTTATTACTAAACACGATGTACAACAACTGCCTTCTCAATAGTATTTCACCTACATGTAGTGATGGGAACTTAAAAAACGAATGAATGATGTGTAGCTACGTCACATAACTACATCTCGCCAAGTTTAATCGTTAATCTACCTCAACTGTTAAACATTTTATTACGCAAACGTGAATACTGCACTTTTCCCTGGAAAGAACCAAAACTCTTAGACTGGTACGGTGATAGTTATTGCTAAACTAGAACAAAACAAGAGTCTTCTGAGGTTAATAAAATCTGACGGCGGTGAGATCACATTCCTAATGTCTAAAAAAAATATTAAAATATTAATATTACCCAATATTTGATAGTATTAATATATATTTTCAGGCCCAGATTGGCTAGTTTGGGGGCCCTCGGCTAGATGTTGAAAAGGGGCCCCTTAACGGAGAATTTACAAGGAATAGATTATAATATGTAATTTTTGAAAATTAGGCTTACATGCTTAATTAAAAAGCACATTCACCTATTTTGTTTGGTGGAAAATAGTTGAGTAAAAAAGTAAGCTATTTCTGATGTAGTTTACTTTCACAATAAATATTTATATAATTTTTATATACCGTACCTAAAATAGTTGATAAGAAAAAAATTAAGTTTATTAATAATTAAATACGAGTGGTTTATTACTTAAAAATGAGATATATGTAATATTTTTAGGTTTAAACTGCAATATGCACACTGTCTGAAGCCATTAAAATCTAACTCCTACCTGTAATACCGCCTCCTATGCTGTAACAAACTTTAAATACACAACGCTGTCTCCGCATCGCGCTACATCACACTGCATGCAATAACCCAATGCTACAATCGATAACAGGGATATAAACGATCATCGTCCTCTTTCACACATGCTTATTTAAAATTATTTCAACAATTGCTAGTGAACTACTCCCTCATTTGAACTTCCCGTGCATAATACTATCTCCCTCATACCAATCCTTGGTTACAGAAGTACAGACACATGCCAAACACTGAACGAAAGCGTTATGACTATGATAGGTGTGAGAAGCTTGTTTACTAAGCCTAACCTCTAGCTTTTGGCCAAGTTTCTTCCACTGTCCGCGTACGTGTGAGAAGTAACGTTATCACTATCTTATTACACTCAACATCCCTCATTTATATCGAGAGAGAACACTCATGAAAAGTAGCTCAAGATTACCTCCGTCTGTGGATTCATTCCTGTCTTAAAGGCCTTAGATCATATGGTATCTTCAGACTACTTTTGAAGCTTTAGTAAAATACCTTTACAGGTGACTTGTGTACAAGAGTATGGCTTTAGCTTGCTCAAAACTTTTGATGCTCCTACCATATTCGGTTGTAACACACCCGGATGTGCCTCGAGCGCTCTCTCGAGAAAAACAACAAGGCGGCATGAATATACTTGTTTATTGTTCAGAGCAGTAACCATAAGATTCATTCTCTCTTCAAATTCAGATTTTACCATCGCAAATTCCACAGATTTCTTCAGCTACCAATTTAGATGTCTTGTGTTTCTTTTAATGTTAGTTTTTTCAGCCATTGTAAAACTTTCATACTGATCCGCAAACTGTTTCAGCTCTATCAATAACTGACTTCCTTCAACTTTACAAAGTTTAGAAATACTACAAAGAACTTCCGAAGGAAAACTATCAAGCATTATGATTTCATTAAATTTCTTTGGGTCTAACCAGCAACAATCTAAAATTTCTATGTTTGGACTAAATCTTTCTTCGATACTTGTCCTGACACAATCTAAAACACTGAAAAAGACCAATTTATAGTTTTGAGCAGTTGAGATTCCAGGAGCCTCATATATTGAATTCTCACCTGGCATTACCTTTTTCTTTGAAGTTCTTTTTTCCTTGAAATCTAATTCTACTTCTACATCAATACTGTTATCTTCTAATTTGCTATTAACTGCATTTGCATAATATTTTGTTTTTGAATACAGAGCCTGAAAGGATTTATCACTCCTTTTATCTCCTACTTGTTGAAGCAGCTTCTCTACCAAGTTCCAGGCTGTATAGAATAATCAATGGTTTTACTTTGTAAATATTTTGAAATGGGAGATATAACAAGAAGTAAATCTAATAAAACAATAGACATAAATAGGTTTTCTAATTTGGACCATTGACTGATTAAATTTCTTGCTATGAATTTAGATTTGCAGTCAAAACTTTCATTTGATATTGCTTTTAAAACGGTAATAAAATTGAATAGTTTCTCTGCGTTTACACTTTCCTCATTTCTTAAAAATCCCTCATCGATAACTGAAGAAAGAGCTTTATGTTTGCTCCCCCACCTTGTGGCTCCTATTTTTTGCAAGCTGTGCATTTTTTTATGTGCAATATGTTTTATTTTTGTTTCCCTCTCCCATACGGCCAATCTTTTATAAGACGAGCTTAGAAACCAGCAGATTATTCCACCAAATCCAAGTAAGTTTTCTGCTTGGAGCAACGTTACCGTTGAATCAGCTACTACCCAGCTACTACCAAGTTCAGCACGTGTCCCATACAGTGAGTGTAAATAAGATCTTCATTTTCCTTTTTGAACTGATCTTGTAGACCGTTATAACAACCTTTCATATTGTTAGCTCCGTCAAATGAAAAAGCAATAATATTTGATGTTGCAATGCCACACTTGACTAATTCTGATTTTATAAGCTCGTACAAAGCCAATCCAGATGAATCATCAACTACTGTTATTTCTAAAAGTCTTTCATATATCTTCCCTTGAAAGACATAGCGGACGCAAATCACCAACTGGTCCATAACAGCTACATATTGAGTACTATCTACCATCACGCTGAATATTATGCTATCATGAAGGTCTTTCAAAATGATATCACAGCACCATCGAACAATACTTTAAATAGCTGTTGAAAAGGTTTTGACAAAAATGTCAACAAAGAGCCTCGTCCAGTCTGTCTTTACTTTAACTTTCCCAGTGGCTTTCGTTTTGTTCATTATTTTCAGTCTGTGCTTTTTGCTGTCTTCAATACACTTTTTGACATGATTTTGTAAAATCACATCATAATTTGCAACCAACATGACCAGTTTGAGAAAATTATCATGATTATCTGTAGAGTGAGTGTCGCGGCAAAGAAGTTAGTTAGGCTACTATAAACAAAAAACAACTGGCAATTGCTTAATATCGATTGTAAACGCGTAAGATTACTGGGAAATAATAATCAAATTCTCTGATGTAACTAATTATAAAATAGTTTATTTCATTTTTTGGGGGCCTATCCGGGGCCCCATTGGGCCGGGGGCCCTCGGCAATCGCCGACCAGCCGACCTGGCCAGTCCGGGCCTGTATATTTTACTTTGCAAAAAGGTGTCCCATAACTCAGTTGGTAAAGAACTGCCCTCGCATTACTTAGACCCTGTGAACGAATCTTGTTCGATCGGGAAAACAAAACCAAGTCTGTGCTGCGTGGCATAATCACCCGCTCAGCTTAAAGCACTCCAGTACTGAAACCAATGTTGTTATGAACCAGAGATGGAGAACCACAAAAAAGGTCCTATATGCTCCTTCGAGGAGTACAGGAACCACAGGAACCAAACTGGTACTTTACACATCTCGTACGTGAGAGAATTAAAACTTTAAACTTTAAATAAAAAATAAATAGAATAGGAACCAAATTAAAGAGAGTCGTTGACCACATTATCATTTACAAATTACTCATTTTAAGGCCAAGGTTTCTTACTCACAACAAATATTTATGAAAATATTAATAACTAAATTAGAATAATTTAATATTTTTTTACGTCTTTTAACTAAAGTGCACTTCTTTTTCTTCTTTTTTCGTCTTTACATATTTTCGTTATACTGCGTCAAACACCTAATTATAAAGTCAGATTAATATGATTTATTATTATATTATTTATTATTATTATTATTATTATTATTATTATTATTATTATTATTATTATTATTATTATTATTATTATCATTATTATTATTATTATTATTATTACGCCCTCACGAAGGTGGACTCGCTGTAAGGTAAAGGATGGGCGTGGTAAAGCCTTAACATCGGCACCACTTAATCCCATTTGTAGCAAAGCACACTACAAATGTACTCATTAACGTCTGAGTGCGACGAAGCTTGAGTTAAGTAAAGAATAGCCAACATTCTCTCGCTCCAACCCAGACTCGAACCTGGGCCCCCTCGCTTGCTAGACGAGTGCTCTACCAATGAGCTAGGGGGCACAGACACTTTTGTGTCTGCGAAGAGCCACTTTCTTTTTTTTTTTCTTTCTTTTTTTTTTTTTTTTTTTTTTTTTTGTATTTCGTTTTTGTGTTCTCCTCTCCCTTATTTTTCTTATCTTTATTATTTTATTATTATTATTATTGCACTTCTTTTGTTTTGTCATTTTTATTTTTTATAGTTCTTTTCCTTTTTAGTCTTATTTGTATTATTTTTATTATCTTCAATTATCTTATACTCTGTGTGCTCCGTTCATTTTGCTCGTCCTTTTCCCAGTTTGTTTCCCATCTCCTCCATGATCTGTACCTACTACTCTAGGTATTCCCGGTCTCTCTTTTGAGGGTCTCCCCGATTTCCTTCTGAATCCTGGTGGTTATCGTGCCGTTGTCTCTGTTCCCATCTTGTGCCCATCTTGCCCTCCTTCTCCAGTGGGTGAGGGTACAGTTCAAAAACCGGTTGTTCTCGCCTTTCTCCGGGCCGCCTATTGTTGGGGACCTGAACCTTGGGTAACCTCTGAGGAAGCTGTCCTGCATTTGGGTGTATAATCTTGGGCTTCGCGTCTTATCCGTGTGGTGCACGGCTGGCATTATTTCATCTTTGGGACTGGACGCGTAATTCCGTGAGGCTTTGCCGAGGCCACACCCATGAACAGGGTGGGATTTCTGGGAGGGAGGTATTTAGCTCTGGGCGTGTGGTGGGCGCGGTTTCCGCGTTTACGCTTTCAGGAGAACTTGTTTTTATTCATCATTTGTGTTAAAGTATTTGTGTTTATTTATTGCGGAGCAGATGTATAAAAGGAGCATTTATTATGGGAAAAAGTAAAAGAAAAAATAACGTTTCCAAGAAAGGTGGAAATCAACATCTATCGGGTCCCCAACCCGACACCTTCCTGGCCATTTCTCGACCAGCGACCAATAGGGGCTTTGATGCCCTTGTTGATGAAATGGTTGGTACTCCACCACCACCTATAGTCCTACGTAACGGTCCCGTTTCTAGGACTACCCCATCAAGGCCAGCTGAGGCTGTTCTGGCCTATCAGCAAGACATACTCATTTCACCCTCACATCAGCCGTCTCTAGATCCTCTGCGTCAGCAAGATCTCTATCCTCGTCATCAAAATACACCAGCTCCACTGAGCGCTTTCTCTGACCCCTCCTGGGGCCCCGAATATGACTTCTTACCCTCTTTATTTTTATTTGCACTCGACTTCGTCACGTCCACTAACTGATGCTTTGGAGGCTGCTCTCCAAACAACTGAGCCTCAGGCAACGCCCAAGAGAAACGGTTCCATCCTGGTCCGTGCTGCATCTAGAACCCAAAGCCTCGTTCTTGCTTCCCTATCGCATCCGGGAAAGATTCCTGTTATTTCTAAACCGGACGTTGTTAGTAACACGTATAAGGGTATCATATATGCGCCGGGGTTCTGTTCGGATACTCCGGAGACCATTCTCGCTCATTTGCAGAGACACAATGTGCCTATCACCGACATTTATCGGTTCTCTCCTCCTAAGGAGAACCCCTCAACGATGAACCCTCGTCTCCTACTTACCTTCTCTGTGCCATTCCCTTCGACCAAGGTAAAACTTGGTTTTACTATGCACTCGGTTCGGACCTATGTGCCCCACTCGAGGAGATCTTTAAAGTGCCATAAATTTGGTCACCCTTAGAAATATTGTCGGTCTTCGCAGACCATCTGCCCGACGTGCGGAAGTTCTCTCCACCCCAACTGCGAAAACCCATTCTCCTTGATGCCCTAACTGCAAAGGTACCCATCCGGCCTCCTCTGCCCATTGCCCCTTCTTCGCCTTGGAGAAGGAAATCCTTTAGTGCGCAATTCATAAATTTTATCGTTGTGAGGCTACGCACTGTGCACGGGAGAAGTTGGCTCATCTTTCTCTTTCTTATGCTGCGGCGACAACTAATACCTCTACAGTCGACTCTACCATTGCACCTCGCTCCCGTGCGTTGTGTCAAGATCTTCCTCAGTTTTCGCCTTCCACGCGGCCTACCGTCCCACGTTCCGGGTTACTTGATTTGGTGTTTCTAATTGTTCGGGACAACTGTTCTCCCAACTCTCCTACCATGGTCCGCCGGACCACTCGTCGTCCATCGCCAACACACACAACCATCTCTCACGATGTCCACATTGCTGAGATCCATGCCCCCTCGATGGGGTCTCTACTGATGTATGGCGATGCATGTTCAGTATCTGAGGTCGAAAACACCCGTCCTTGTCCGGTGTCTGACCTTCCTTACACTATCTCCCGGAAACGTCCCTCATTAGTTTCTCCTGGGAAACAACGCACGGCTCTCCTAACCGTCTCGATCGCCAATGCGAAAATGGATCTCCCCGGACCAAACATCCCTACTCGTTTGCGTATTGGGTTGAAGACTTCTTGAAACAACCTGAGGGTTGCCATTCTCTCCAGCCAAAACGTGCTTGCCGCTCAGAACACTCGCGTGGTAAACCTGCGACTAGTGGGTCACCCTCTCCCACGATGGTGTCCCGCACGTCGCCTAGGACAGAACCCCACGATGGTGTCCAGCACGCCGCCTTGGACAGAACCACATCGACCTTACTCGAGTGATTCCGAAACTTATTCGGATGAAACCATGGACTCTTCGGACAATTCCTCGTCCACTGCTCTGCCTCATGTTGCTCCTGGGGCCCCAGTCCTTGGGTCTCAAAGGATCTCCCGAGGGAAACCTTACGAGGTCGCGATCATCCTGCGGAGAGTGGTAGCTCTGTCTCGCTCTGCGGCGAAGGGGGGCTGGTTGCTGATGGGGTCGAGAAAGTGGTTTTCTCTCTTCTCTCTGGCAACGCAGTACCTGCGCCTGAGCCGTCGGGTCTAACTTTCTTATGCGAGTGGATCCTGCGACTTTGATTACGGACACACACCTGTCTCCCAGTTCGTCGCTTGACCCTCCTGGAGTTGACATTCCCCAATGTTTCTCTCACCACTCTTCATAGACCATTGATGGTGCCGCGGTCCCTCCTGCGAGGGCGCAGCCCTCTTCTCAGTCTGCTACGTTGCTAGACAGGAGTGTGCCTATTAGCAAGAGTGTTGGTGATGTTGAGATTGACTTGGCACGCCTCTTTGGGAGCAGTCTCCTAAAGCTGCCAGGCGCCTCTCCGGTCCTAAACAGAGAGACCCTTACATTCCCTATTGCGTGATCTTCCTCTTCCCCCTGGATATGATGCTCCTGCTTGTTGGTCGTTCAGTGGCTCACAGCCAAATCTCCCGTCATCTTCCCAGAAGGTGGCTACCTCTCAGCAGATAGTGACTATTGTCATGTATCGCCCGGAAATTTGATTGTCTCCTTTCTTTATGGCAAGTTTCATTCAATGGAATTGTCGTGGATATTTTTCTAACTACGAAGAACTTGAGACAAATTGTAGTTCATCAACCTATGGCTATATGTTTGCAGGAACTACAACTTTGCAATCGCGACCTTTTGCAACCCTCCAGATACAGGGAGCCTCTCACCACCCTCCATCGGGGTGCTAATGATAGAGGTGGGGCAGCGATTCCGTTTTACGAATCTGCCCCATTCACTCCAATTCCGCTCTCAACTCCGCTATATGCCGTGGCGGCTCGAATTCATCTTGACACGCCCCTTACACTGGGCTCAGTGTACTTGGTCCCTAGCTCTCCCTGTACCAAGGCGGACCTTGTCGCTTTGTTCAGGAGTCTCCCGGCACCCATGCTTGTCCTTGGCGACTTTAACCTGCGCCACCCACTGTGGGGAGATTCTGTTACTCCCCCCAATGCTGATTGGTTATTGGGAATTTTGCAGAATTTCTCATTGGGCTGTCTCAACACAGGTCTTCCAACTTTTGACCGTTTTGATACGGGCACTTCTTCCTGTGTAGACATCTCCTTGTGTTCCATCTCGGCTATCGATCGTTTCGGGTGGAAAAGGTCGGCATTCCTTAGTGGGAGTGACCACTACCAGATCGTCATTCCTTCTTTCCATCCTAGTCCGCAGTAACAACCTTACTCTAGCCGACGGCACGACAGAGCGGATTTGCCTTCCTTTTATCAGGCCACTTACTTTCCAATCCTTCCTGCGTCAACTGTGTTCCCGTCTCCGGAGGAAGCCTTCACTGCATTTCAGCATACGATCCTCAAGGCGGCTGTAGAAAATATCCCCCGTTCTCTGCGCAAATCTACGACTCTTTGTTGGAGTCGACAATGTGCTCGGGCCATTCGAGAAAAGCGGAGCTTCTACAACATAGTATACTGTGTTTACAAGTTGTACAAGCTTACTCCCACTCCTTCGAACTTGATTCTTTTTAAGGCTGCGGCTGCTCGGTAGAGGTGTATCAACAGACGGATTAGGAAGCAATTTTTCCGGAAATACGCCTCCACTGTTACATCTACACCTGTTTCTTCAGTATTTAAGGTGTGCGTAAGATTTCCAGAAAACACTATTCAGACCCCCCCCCCCCTATTCTCCTTCAATATGGCCCACAGCCCTCTGACATCTCTGCTCCGGGAATGGTTGCTGATGAGCTGGGCTTTCACCTTGCCTCCTGCTCCAGCGAGTCCCGATATCGTGAACCGTTTCGCTCTGACCGCTTACGGGTGTGGACCCTAGATTTTTCGGTTCCGCCTGGGGAGGAACCTGTTTACAATAAATTATTTACCAGATATGAATTTCGGGAGGCCCTCAAACTTTGCAATGATGGAGCACCTGGCCCTGATGGCACTTCCTTTCCGATGCTGCGGCATGTTCATCCGTCAGCCTCGGCATTCCTCCTCAGTCTTATTTAATAGAATCCGGGTGGATGATGTCTTCCCTCCTGTCTGGTTGACGGCATGTGTTGTTCCAATTCGGAAACCTGGCAAGGGCCCAACTTCTACCAATAATCTTGGACAGATTTCATTGACCTGCGACACATGCAAGCTGATGGAGAGAACGGTGGCCTCCCCTCTTGTTCCCACGCTCGAGCAGCTCCATGCGTTTTCTGACTATAAGTTTGGTTTTCGTTTTCATCGCTCAGCTCAAGATCCTCTCCTCCGTTTGCATCACGACATACGTGCTGCATTTGCTTCCAATAAAATGACTCTTGCCGTTTTCTTTGATCTTGAAAAGACATATGATAGCAAGTGGAGGATTAGAGTTTTACATAACCTTCGCCCGTTGGGTCCCAGGGGACAACTCCCCCTTTTCCTTCAGGCATTGATGTCGGATCGCTCGTTTCGGGCTCGTTGGGTCCCCACACAGTCGCGGCGTTTTATCATGGATGAGGGGGTGCCACAGGGCAGTGTGTGTTAAGTGTGTTGCTTTTTGCCCTATGGTTCAATGGAGTAGTGGATACCATACCACCATCGGTCAGCTGTTCCGTCTATGTCGACGATCCTGCACTTTATACTACTGGGGCAAGGCTTCCTTGTATGGAGCGTCAGCTTCAGCTGGCCATTGACAGGGTTTCTGCATGGTGTAGTAAGTGTGGTTTCACTTTCTCTACATCGAAAACAAAGGCCGTGCTGTTCAGGAAAAATCCACGACTCAGTGATCGGGTACGTTCGCTTCCTTCTTTGACCCTCTATAGTTCTCCCATCTGCTTGGTGTCTACGGTGAGATTCTTGGGTCTGCTGCTCGATGAGCGCCTTACGTACCTCCCTCATATTACTCATCTCAGAACTAGCTGCCGTCGTTCGTTGGATCTTTTGCGGCACCTCACCTCTAAGACTTGGGGTGCAGACAGAAAGAGCATGCTCCATTTTTACATCATGCTGGTACTGGCCAAACTGGACTATGGTTGAGCCTTTTATGGGAAAACTTTCCAGTTGTACCTCAGTCTTCTTGACCCAATTCAGAACGAGAGCCTGCGGATAGCGACTATAGCTTTTAGATCTTTCACCGAAGTGAGCCTGGAGGGGAGGCGGGTTGGTGCCCTTGTCTCTTGCGAGACGAGGGGGAGAACAGACTCATTTGTGCTCCCTGTCATCCGCATTCATCCCTTTATCCCTGGCTTGTCCCTCTGTCACTGAACGAAGTCCCCTACCAATTCTTCTTACTGGCGTTTCTGCGGATTGTGTAAATTCCATCTTCGTTTTCTTTACTACCCCTCCGAGGGTATGCAGTATTATTCTCAACTACTCCTCTGGAACCATTGGTCTTCTCCACCCGTTATCTGCTTGGATACATTCATTTAACAAAAGCCGATACACACCTGGCGATTGAGGGATCTTTTCTCTCTCATACAAAGGCTCACTCGAAATTCTGTCGCTGCTACCAATGACGGCCTCAAGCGGATGTGGGAGTGGAGCTCACCGTTCTCTCATACCGCCCCCTTCCTCGTCGGTATATTTTTCTGGGGCCGAAAACTGGTTCGTGCTATGCAGTTTCCAACTAGGTGAGCGGCTTCCCCATCAGTGGTAATTACACACTATTTTTCCCGAGTTCAGGAAGTGCCTTCAAGGCTGTTTGACCAGTCTTCGAGAAACCCTTTAGTCTCTACCATCCAGAGACTCCTCTGGCTCGTTGCTGTGCAGGGGGACAACTGTTGTCCTCCTGTTGGTCAATTCCACGTGGGTTTCCGGGCGGGAACGAGCGAGCCGGACAGGGAAAGCTAAACATGCAAGAGAACAAACGTACTGTCAAATGTACAATACCTTCCTCCTGACTGCGACTGGGACGCCTTCTGGTTCTGGATTTTTATAATCCATTCGTCACAGTTCCTTTTCTTCTGGCAACTTGTTGGTCGGAAGGATAAGATATACGTGGCTTCAAGCACGTAAATGTGAAACCCCTCATTGCCAGTGGTCTCTTCTTGAAGGAAAGTCGCCTTTTTGGAAATGGTCCGGCTCCCTTTGCGAATGACATACCAATTACACATGGTTCTTCATTGCCGCAGGATGGGAGAACATCTTGCCAGTTTTGCTGCTTCGATTGTCCGCCTTTTCAGATTTTGCATTGTGTTGCTGGGTTGCGATGCCCCTCTCCTGGTTGCATATGTTCCAGCTCAGCAAGCGCCCTCTGCACCGTATTCACTCTCTGAAATCCTCTCATTTCCGAAAACAAAGTGACAGATTTTAGCCCTTCCTGTGTGTGATTGTACACACATCCTCGTAAAGATTTTTAATCTCTCTCTGCGCGAATTTTATATGTCGTTTTGTAGGACCTGGGTCCCCTGGTTGTCGCACACTGATAGCGAAGCGACCTGTGTGCTGTAGGTGTCCCTGTACATCAAATCCAAAAAAAATCATTATTATTATTATATTATTATATTATTATTCTATTATTATTATTATTATTTTTTTAAAAGAAATCTGAAATACCCACAATTAATTCAAAAAACGAGGAATATTAAAAGAGTAATTTTAAAAACATGTTTATTTACCTAAAATCAATATTTATCTAATATATAATATATATATATATATAGATATAATATAATAATATATATATATATATATATATATATATATATATATATATATATATAAATACTATATTATATAGAAATATATATTAGATTATATATAATACTTATTATATATATATATATAATATACTATATCTATAAATTATTATAATATATATTATATATATAATATTAATATGATATTATATACTATATATATATAATATATATTATATATATATATATATATATATAATTATATATATATTATATATAATATACTATATATATATATATATATATATATATATATAATTAGTATAGATATATACTATATATATATATATATATATATATATATATATATATATATATAATATATATATAATATATTTCGAGTTTTATATGAACCAATTATGGTTTTATATTATATATATATATTATATATTACTAATTATATATTATATAATATATATATATAGTATATTTATATATTATATATATAATTATAGTATATATATATATATATATATATAGTATATACTATATACTATATATATATATATATATTATATATATTATAAGAATACAACCAATCTGTCAACGAATACACATATCTACTTTAACAATTCCCTTCCAATCAATTTTTAAAAGAGTCAAAACCCATTTTTTTTGTATTAAAAACAAAACGTAAATAATACATCAATCCTTATAAATTTCTAATACCAACCGAAATTAAAATAAAAGTTGACCTGAAATTTACTACCCGCTTCGAAAGTCCTAACGATGCTAAAAGAAAATTGTGTGTGTGTGTGTGTAAATATTGACAAGCACTCACACAAAAGTGTAACTTATTTTAAAGGAATCTGATAACCAACACGTCTATCAATAGAGGAGAAAAAAACTGGGAATATCCCTCATGGAGGCTGCCCCAAGGGGAGAATTGCTTCATCCCATCCTCCATAGATGAGGATATCTATGTATGCGACCAAATATATGGGACTCCAATGTCTTGAGCAATAACTATTATCATTTACGACTTTGGAGATAAAACAAGGGGTTGGGGGAATGAATAACAACCCTTCCCCCAAAGCATAAGGCAACTATTATTAATTTAAGATTTTTTATTATTGTCTCTAACAGACACTTCTAAAACTTACTAAATTTTGGTTTTAGAACTTCGGTCTCGCTGAATAATATCTGTTAGTCTGCTACAACTTTCATTAAAAAAAAAAATTTCTTCTATTCAAAAAACTCATGTTTTTGTTCATTTAAAATATTAGCATATAACATATAAAAGTGTTATCCGAAAGTTTTGAAATGCACGTATATTAAAAAAATTCTAAACATACCCCAACTCTAGTGAATTCATACCCTCGGTACCTTCCAATGCATCAATGCACGGTATATTAACGACTTCTCCATGATTTAAGTTCTCATAGGGGTCTTATGTTTGAACCTATTTCAGCATATCGCCTGAGGTTTCATACCGGTAAATAAGAGGATTGGTGAAAAGTCGAAGTAGTTTTTGTTCTTACCAAAAGCATTTTGAATGATTGTGATTAAAGGAGTGACGAGCTGAGCCCTTTTCATGGTGAAGCAACCAGTTTTTACTGTTGATACACGCAGAAGTACGGGCGCACGTTTTCTGACGTGAGTTGTCGGAAACAGAACTGGGGCCACAATAATACGGTACGACATTTGGCCAGTAAGTTAAGTTGGAGCACAATTTATCTGTAAGATTGATCAAGGGAAAACAACCAACATGCTCTTCACTTTTTCCAGTCTTTGTGTAAATATGGACTTTCAGTTTGAAGGCTGTTTGCTATGTTTCGTTTTTAAGGTCATAACCTATATCGTAATGGGCTGCATGTCAGCTCTTCAATCAGATCACATGACATCATGATAACCATCTCAACGTTCTCCCAAATGTATTAAATGTGATGCATCCCGGATCAGCTGCAATATTTTTATCCTCAAGGCAAGAGTGGTTCTCAAGGCTTTCCTGTGTGACCGTCTTTCCTCACTCAGTTCGACTATCTTGCCCAACAAAAAGAATTGACCACAAACTGTGTATGAATCGCTTCCAGGGTTTCTGATGAAATTTACTGTCTGTACGGATCTCTGAAGACACTCATGTTCCATGATCGGATTCATTTTAACAATAGACGATGTCACATGCGCCAAAAACAAACAAACGCATGTTAATTTTCTCACACACCAACTTTCTAGAAGATTACGATGCAGTTCACAAGATGAGGGTTTAAATGGAATATTAGACCAGATGCAATAAAAAATATCGAATACCGGCATACGGCAATCAGTTACAAACTTTTGAATCATTCCAAATTTAATATCACATAAAATTCCTAGCAAAATGGTAACTACCATAAAAATATACTGTGCAATCAGCAGTCATACACTACCACTACATTCTACATGACCCCCCTATAACTAAATATACCAGACATTTAATGGCAGCACCATATTAAACAGTATTCATATTTAAGGGTACCTAAGAATACAGTTTTAGTCCTATACTAAGCGTGTACTATATTATTGGTTCAATTCCACAAAATGTGTGTTTTTGTCAGGAATTATAGACACCAATTTATGATTATAAGTACTATACAGAATTCATATAATATATATATATATACATATATATAATATATATATATATTAATATAAATATATATATGATATAGATATATATAATATATATATATATATATATAATATATATATATATTATTATTATATATATAGTTATATATTATATATATATATATATATACCGCTATATATAGATATAATATATATATATTATATATATATATATATATATATTATATTATATATATATATTATATATATATTTATATATATTATATATACTATATATATATATATATTATATATATTACTATATATATATATATATATATATATATATATATATATATATATATATAAATATATATATAATAATATATAATATATATATATATATATATAGTATATATATATATATTATATATATATATATAATAATATATATATACTTAATATAATACTATTATCATCACCCCACCTTCTCTCCCCAGGACTAGGGTAAGGTGCGTAGCATGCCACCGGAACAGAAAAAGTAGTAGAAGAGAATGACGTTAAATCGGAAAAGAAAAGCCCAGCCTTAATACCGCCCTCTTTATAACCTATTGTGAAGAACTCGTCGCACGCTAGAAAATCACCCAGAGCTTTCACGGACCGCGACGGACCCTCACTATAGCATCTCGTTCAATGTGAGGTTCATCCTTTTGGCCCGGTGGGCCACAACCATACACCCCTCACAAAACCCCGTCATTCTCCTATTATGCACCTTTTTTCTCGCCTCTAGCCAACTCTATTCTCCCTCCAGGCATCCTTACTGACTAATCCCTTTTTCTTCGGTTCCCAGCACACTCACTTCCCAGCACACTCACCCACTATACATCCGCTTAATCACCACTATCCTCCACTCACTTTCCAACGACGACCACACCATTCTCAAGTACTTTCATTTATTCTCTCTATACCCATTTCTTCACACCACACAACTCTAATACGTCATCTCATTTATCCAATTCTAAAACACTCACACCTAACACCGCCCCCTAAGATTGTCCATCTTGAACACATTGTACTTTATACCTCTTATTCCACAACTAGTCTTAGTTTCACTTATACATTAACACAGGTAAACAAATACCCCTCACGTTAAGACCATGGACAACGCACTCAGACTAGTCCCTTTATATATATAATATATAATAATAAATATATATATAATATATATATATAATATATATAATATTATATATATTTAATATTATTATATATATATATATATATATATATAGTAATATATATATGATATATATATATATCAGAGGTGGGCCCCGCTCCTTTTAGGGATAGTCCGCTACGCGCACCTCCGCACTCGAGCAAAAGAAAACGTAGTCCGCTGCCGCTCAACCGCACTTATTCAAGAACCATGCAAACCTCCGCTATCGAAGGTCCAGCACGGTCTCCACTAAAATAATGTACGACCTTCACAAAAGATTTTAATATTAAATTACTAACTAGTAATAGTTCCTACAAAAATTCTATATTATTAAATTAATGAAAATGAAATGAATATCTTACAAAATCTCAAGAATTTTCCTCATTCCTACCTCAATGTCTTCTTCAAAAAACAAGAGATCCATATTACCTTCAAAAAGATCTAGTTGACTCAAAAAATTAAAAAGCAGTAAGGCTGACCTCTTTACTTTCAAAATCCCCACCAATAACTAATTATTCGCTCTCAGCCGAACAGAACTGGAAGAGAGAGTGTATTAATTTTTGAACAAGTTCAACAAATTCTTCCTATGCTGAAACGGAAAAGTGTCCTTGGTGGAGAGAGTGCTAAGGTTGTTAGTCGCTTCCAGAACAAGTTCATTTGTAATTTAACGTCATCACTAAATCATTCTGCCTCCCTTTCGAAATATTTTATTTGACCACCCTGATCCACCATAAGAAGGTCCTATTGTGTCCAAGACTAAGTAAAATCCAATTGAAAGCCTGCGACGACCTGTAGAGTCAATGCTAATGCTACGTATCAGCTTCGGTATATATTATATATATATATATATAAATATGATATATAAATATATAAATTATATATATAATATAATAATATATATATATTATATATATATATATAATATATTATATAATAAAAGATCTAAATATATATATATATATATATAATATATATATATATATATATATATTTATATATAAATATATATATAATATATATACTATATCTATATATAAAAATATAATTATAATAAATATATATATATATATATATAATATTTTATATACTATATTATATATTATATATATATATAATATTATATATTAAACATATATATTTGGGTTTTACACAGAATTGATTAAGATATTGCCTAGTTATGTATAGTAATAATATAATTAATTAAAGTCATAGATGAGGGTAATAGCCATTCAGCTATAAAATCAAAATTTTTAATATTATTTAATATATGATACCTTTAAGGAGGTTGAGATATTTTTGGGAGTTTAATTAGTTAACAAAACAAATAAAGTCTTAGACTAGACAGTATAATTAGTTTTAAAACTTAAAATAAAAATTATATTTTCTTGTTATGATAAGAATTCTTAATATGTAAACTATATTTTCATTTCTAAAAAGGTGCGGAACAAAAAGAGCGGAAACTTTGATCCGCACGTAGCAAGTCCGCTAATTAATCCTGAACGAACTCCGCCACTCGCTGTCCGCCACCTATTCTGGGTAGTCCGCGGAAGCGGACTAGCGGACTAGAGGACTAAAGAGCGGAAGTCGCCCACTCTCTGAGTATATATATATATATATAATATATATGATAAGCTAACCAAGATGATTCTAAGTGGTAATAATGAAGAGTTTAGATAAAGAGTTTTACAAAGATTTTAGTATAGAATATCAGGTGAGAGCTATATATGGAGCGCATATGTATAGGAAGGATCAGAGCGGCTACCTTTTTTACGGGATCGTTTAGGACATATGTGACGCGCTTCCTGACATATTGTAGGAAAATAGTGATTAATTAGTGTATTAAGACATTAAGAGAGTATGAGAGTATTGAACGAGTGACATGCGAATCAGCTCTCAGGAAGCACACTCTCCATCTAAGAAACACGGTAAGGATAAATGTATCCATTCCGTACGTACCTAACTAAGTGCCTACCTGACGTTGCATTAAGAACATCAGGAGTTCACATTACACACGTAATCATGTGGTAATTACTAAGGATAAAGACATGTAGAAATAAACCTGTGATAGGTAGAAGGAGTAGGAGAGGGATGCGGAATTACTTCACAGGGAGAATTAAATGAAATAAATATAGAGTCCTCTGAAGTGAGATTGGCCCTTATTCAGAAGGAGAGTTAGCAACAGAACCATATCAGAGCGAATAAGGGGAGGAAAAGGCAGATTTACAAAATTTGATTAGAGATGTTTTTTGGCAAGGGGCCAGAAATTTTTAATATCAGGTAGGAGAGACCAAGCAGTTTGTCACTCACCTTCTTAGTAAAATTTGACGCTTAGGCTACTGACTAAATATAATATCCTGCAATGATTCCGAGCAGAATAATGAAAATTAAGATAGAGTTGATAGGGAGATAACGAAGTTTTTCTCAATTGCCCGTATACGACAATGTTCTCTCTCCTTGAAATGCGCGGAACAAGCTCCTATCGTATACCATGGATTTTGGAAGATAAGATTTAGTTGGAATGATATGGAATTGAATCA
>JABUQX010105013.1:35000-37742 GCA_015478945.1 Trachelipus rathkii | reverse complement strand
AAGAGAGAGATGGTGTGGAAACTCTGAAGAATATGATTTTAGGTTGCGGTTACATGAACATCTGCGAGTTTTTTAAAGGGATTTCTAGTGGCAGCAGGGAGTAAGTATTGATCTATCAGAGAGATACGGTTGTTTGTCATTTGTGATAAGTCAGATAGTGTTAATGAATGACAAGTGTTGTTGCCTTTATCTGAACGTGTCACAAATGATGTCTTTGTTACTAGTAAGCGGGCTAAGATCGATGTGGAATCGGGTTGATTTTGTTGATTTTGTAGATATGAGGCTGCTGCTGGATGCTGTGTTTTTTAAAAAATCGTGATTATCATTTGGTTATAGTATCTTAGATTTCCAGTATTCATAATCTATATTAAAATTATTTTTTTTTTATGGTTAAGATGGATTCTTCGTGTATGTGTGTTAAGATAGACACATAGCCAAGGAGAATTTACTGGTCTCTATTAATTATATGTTAGAGACTTATTTATGATATTTATCTGGATTCAGAAAGAATTTTTATCCCATCAACTATTAGTAAAATATTTTTTCAAAATTTTTTCATTTGAATTTCTTCGTTTATATATACCCTTAAATCCTTCTTTTAGTGCAGTGTTGGGTGTGTCGCAGTCAGCTACGACGAAATGATCTAAAGAATCGGGAAATTCAAGGTACCAAAGCCGTTGGAAGTTCTTAAAGTCTGTGAAACAAGTCCGGAAGGCTTGCTTAATTTCTTGTTTAATACTGTTAATCTTATTGATTAGGATCTGCCTGTATATTTCAGGGAAAGGTTCAAAATTTCTTGAAGAAATAGTATTAGGAATAAAGGATTTTGGTATGACTATATTTTGTAGGCAAGTTTTTACAAATCTCAATTGTTAATTCTTGATATGTGCTAAAGCCATGTGGTTACAGAATTTGAGAAATTTTTCCCTAAGATTGTAGTTTAGAATTCAAAGGTTGATTATCGGCCTGTTCATATTGCTATTTGTAGTTTACAGCATGATCGCTAGAGTAAATATTTATAAGTAGGAGGGCCTTATTGTAAACGCTCTGGCAGGAATCAGTTCAAGAACGAAATAATTTCATTTACAAGTTCATCATGAAACAAGAGTATTCTTGAGGCTTTCGTTCTAAGACGTGGAACGCTCGCTTCAGAAGAGTTACTTATGCACGAACTAACATGAAAAAAGTAACAAATTATTTAGTTATGTAATATTGTTAAAGATTGGATAGATTTAATTTTCAAAATTCATGTGAGAGCAAGGAATTTACTTTATTTTTTGTAATTGTGTCTATGTTATAATCAAGCTTTTTGTTTATTGAAATTTTTGAAATTGTGTATGCAGTAGGGATTCATGAATTTTCCGTTTTTTTTAGATTTTGTACATGTAAATAGGTGTCCATCTTTGGTTAATGTTATATGAATGATGTATCCGGGTTAGAGGCGATGGAGTCGTCAGGGAAAGAATTTTGATTGTCGTGTAGAAGGTCATGTTTGTGTTGATAAAGGCGGCGTGTAAGATCATGGGTTTCACCAATGTAAAGGAGTTACAACATTCAATTCACTATTTACAGAAAACCTAAATCCAACCCTTCTTACATACACTGGTTCTCCATGCACATAATCTAAAATCATTACAAATTGGCACTCTTTCTTGCCCTTTTCTTACGTGTGTCCTTTCCGCATATGCTCTCGCTCCTACCTTCAAACCTGAACTCAACTTTTTAACCTCCCTTTCAAAACCTTTCTTATCCTTCTCACATCATCATAAGGCTTAAAAAGAGCAAAGAAAACATACTACAATCCTCCCATAACCATCCAGTTTAATCTAACTCTTTCCTTCCTGCAATACCACTGCAATTTCCTTCTCAATCCACATTAAAATATCTTTCCAAACACTTTAAGCATTTCACTTCCGCTCTGATATCCTCCCTTGCTTAAAAAAACGCTTAAACCACACATTTATCAACCCATCCCTCAAAGCGGAACTCTCCCAGTGTGTTTACAAAATTCCTGCAAGGATTGTAACTTCCTTTACATTGGTGAAACCCATGATCTTACCACGCCGCCTTTATGCAACACAGAACATGACCTTTTACACGACAATTCAAATTTCTTCCCGTGACACTGCCATCGCTCTACTATAAGCATTCCATTAACATTAACCAATGACACCTATTCTTACATGTACAAAATCTAAAAAAACGAAAATTCATTGAATCCTACTTACAACTAAATTCATAATAATTTCAATATAAACAAAAAGGTGATTATACCATAGCGGACACAATACAAAATAAATATGTCTGAGCAACGCACAACAATTTTTAAAAAAAATTAAATTATCCAATCTTTAAAATATTACATAACTAAATAATTTTTACTTTTTTCATGTTAGTTTATAATATACTTCTTCTGAAGGAGGTTCCAGCTTAGGAACGAAAGCTCAAGAAAATAATGTTTAAGGTATATGAAAATTATTTTTCTTAGTGTAAATAGGAAGATTGTTCAAAGTAATTAAGGGATGGAGGGAGGATTTGATGTCGGTCGGTGGTTAATAAGGTGATAGAGGACTTAAGGGGGGATATGGCTGTCATTCTGTTGGTGATTAACCAGTTTTCCAAAGAGTGTAGGTATTCTTGTTGAGTATGTTGTGTGGCTGTGTTTACGTCTGATTGTTGGGAAATGAGGCTAATGTCGTCTGCATACGTGATTAGTTTGGTGGAGTGGTGGATTGGGGGTGG
>JABUQX010105013.1:0-30000 GCA_015478945.1 Trachelipus rathkii | reverse complement strand
GTAAAAGATGAAGGCAGTCCAGAATCTGTAGGTTGTATTGTCTGCTTTTTTGAGAAATACATCGTTATCCCGGTAATTGAGCTTTTGCCTTTTTAGCTTCAGCAAATATATTACTTTTTTTTTCTTTTTCATTTCGAATGATCTTAACATATGTATGTATTATTTTTATTTATTTTTTTTTGCAATTTTAAATTTTAATTTTTATCTTTTTACAGATTTTATTACAGAATTTTAATTTTATTTGTTTTAATTTGTACATTTTAATTTTTTTTTTTAGTCTTTTTGCCAACCGCGGTATAGCTAAGAGTCGCGTCTATAAGACCGCGTTTCTACCGAGGGACGGCAGACTGTGATGTGAAAAAATATCATGATAAAATGACGTTCGACTCTATAATTTCGAAAACTTTAAATATGAAACATATTTTCACACTCGAACGGTAGCTTTAATACTCTAGAACGGGGCTGGGGGGGGAGTTTTTGATTTTTTTGAGATTTTTTATTTTTTTAAATTTTTTTAGACACCAATTGCTTTTTTAATTATTATTTTAATAAATTAGTTAATAATCCTAATTATTGCCTAATCAATAATAAATTTTGGGTAAATTATAATTTTTAGTTTAATTAGTTATTTAACATATATATCTTAAGTAGTATATTATATATAAATTTATATATAAGAGTATATATATAACATATATATATGATATATATGAATATATAGTAGTGTGATATGGTGTATACTGTATCTAGTATTGAGTATAGTATATATATATAATATATAGTAGTATGTAGTATATATGTTATAGATATCAGATAAGGGAGAATTAGTGATGGTATGAGTATGTATAATATTATATATATAATAGTTATTATATATATATATATATATATATATATATATATTAGTATATAAATAAAGGTAGGTATATAATTATATATAGGAATATATACCGAGTTTAAAGTAAGAAGCGAATTGCGAAAGGATACTGCGTGTTATTATATATATATAGTGTATGTAGTATAGATTGTGATATAATTGTATAGGTAAGAGTTGTTGTATATATATCGTCCGTAACTATATTAGGATTGTGAATGATACTAAGATAGGGATAGTTGTAGTTAGGGTATCGGTTTCAGGGCTTGTAGTATATATGATATATATCTAGAAGCACTCAGTAGTATAGTGAGTATGTATTTTTAGTCTAGGTGTAATAAGTAGAGTATAGTATTATATAGTATACGTTATTATATATATATATATAATTATATATATAATATTGTAATATATTTATATATTAATATATATATATTATATATATATATATATATATATATTATATATATAGTAGTATATATTATATATATATCAGTATTATAATATATTATATATAGTTTTTCTATAGTATCCTGGTATAATATCTGAAGTACTCCTAATTTTATTTATTTCTTTATTACAAATGACTTTGAGAACAGACATTGATGAATTTAACTTATTATGGTAGATGAAATATGATACTTATATTAAATCTGAGGGTAATCAAGCTAGGATTCAATCTTATTAAGTTTAGACAAATAAAGGTGGTCTGAGGAGGAGAATAGAAAAATAATAATATAATGTCAATGGGTATGTATGTTTTCGCTAATATAGAAAAAAAATGTTGCGTGTAAGAACAAGAAGTAGTTGTAGTTAAATGAATGCTTGATCTTTTGTGGCCGAGTCCTGCTCTAGTTATGAATCTAGACCTGTGTGGATAAATAAAGATTTTGTACACGGTATGACTTATTATTATTATCTATTATTCCTTATTATTATATTATTTACTATTATTATTATCTATTATTATATTATTATTTTATTGATTATTTATTAATTATTATTATTATTATTATTATTTTATTATTATTATTATTATTTTATTATTATTATTATTATTACTAATATTATTATTATTATTAATTATTATTAATGTATTATTATTATTAATTTTATTATTATTTATTATTATTTTATTATTATTATTGATTATATTATTATTATTATTATTTATTATTATTATTAAAGCAATTAACTTTACAGTAGAAACTACTACAAACAAATTATTAACTTAAACTGTTTAAGCAAAAAAATTTAAAAATTTTAAAAACAAGATTCCATACATTTTCATACTGTAAATGAATTTATTTGAATTTTGAAATGTGTGGTGTAGGACAAATAGTGTTGCCTCGCATGTTGTGGGTGTAAGGGACTCATCCTTATCCTCAAGACAACGTTACCTCCGGTCTCGAAAAAAAAGCTTTTGTGAAACTTTGACAGCCCGTAGAACTTTATATAAGTTGCGTTTTCAGAAAGCCCACTGCAGCCCGGGCGGGCACACATGCATCGTTTCTAGAGCCCGTTTGCGCTTGGGCACTTCTACGTAAACGTCACAGTCAGGCGCGCCCGTTTTTAATTCCTAGATTTCGAGAATTACATAAACCGGGCGGCTGTGCAAAAGAAATACTTTGGCTTACAACAATCTTTTTCACAAAACATGTGTCGGAATGGCTTGCAAAAATTTTTAAATATTAGTTAACTTTTAATATTAAGGATACTAATATATATCGTATCATTTCATAAAAATAGATACATATAAGTGTAAGAGTCATGGGTGTAAGGCAGGATTTCATTTAGGGGGTGGCAAAAGGTGAGTGAGATATATATATATTATAAATATAGATAATATATTATACTATATATATATATATATATCATATAAATTATATATGTATATATAAGTATATATATATTTTTATCTGTGATTATTATAATATATATAGTATATATATATATATTATATATATATATTATATATATATCATATATATATTATAATAATGTTCGTAATTAATAAATTACAAACTTCATTATCTATTCGATTGATGTATCTATTTCAGTTTTTCCACTAATAAACCTTAAAAACGTCGTCTGGCAAAAATATATGGTTCATTTTTTGATTTTCGCCTAGATATTTAGGGGGACAGATAGAAGGAAGTTAAACCAGGGTTGGCCCCTGCCCACTCCTGTAAGTACGCCCATGATAAGAAGTGTTTTTTACAAATGCCATCCTGAATCCGCACGGCTCGCTCGGCCCGTTTTCCAGGAACTACAATTTCATGTTCTCTGATTGGTTAATGTAATTTTTTTCAATTAGAAGCGTTTCCGAGTCGATTTTGCACACGGCCTGCACTCGGGCTTCTGGAACGTAGTATAATTCCTTTTTTGCTTAATACAGATTTATTGATGTCCGTTGATCAAATTTTCGGCTACAGAACGCTAAGAGCTCACAGTATGGATATCGACAAGGATGACGATACTTCTAGACGAGACTCCACTGTTAGATCAGACCAAGTTTTAAGTAAGAAGAAATTAGCTGCGTTTCCAGAAGCCCGAGTGCAGCCCCTGTGCAATCGACTCGGGAAACGCTTCGAATTGAAAAAATTACATTAATCAATCAGAGAACAGGAAATTTTAGTACCGTGGAAACGGCCGAGCGCTTCCCGTCGATCGGCTGGCAGATTGTAAGTAATACTTTTCAATACTTAATACTGTATTTTTTATGGAAATGATATCGATATATCTAGTATCTTAATCATAGAAGTTACTAAAAAATTAATATTTTTTTGCTATAGCTTTTTCCGGACACATGTTTTTGTAAAAACGATTTGTTTGTAAAACATAAGTATTCTTGGTTGCGGAGCAGCCCGCCCTTTATTAATCTCCCGTCGAAATCTGGATTTAAAGAACGGGCTGCCTGACTGTGCGTTTTACGTGACGTAGAAAGTGCCGCAAACGGTCCTCTAGGAAAACGAGTGCAATGTGTGCCCGCCGGGCTGCAGTCGGGCTTTGCTGGAAACGCAAGCTTATGTAAGGGGTGTAGCTGATGAAAGTTTTCCGGTTCCGGCAGGAACTTTTTTTCAAGGTTGCCGCCGCGAAAGTTCCGGTTCCCGGCCGGGAACCAAAATTCTGTTTTCAGTACACTCTGCCTATATATAGTATATATTTATATGATAGTATATATATATTATATATTATCTATAGTATATTATATATATGTTTAAGTATATAATCGATAGTGGATATAATATAAGTATTAGTATACTTAGTTATATATTTATAGTATGTAATATATAGTAGTATATATATATTAGTAGTTATATATATTGATATTATATATATATAGTATATATATATATTTATATAGGTATATACTATATATATGTATATATAGTGATTGATATATATATATAATATATTATATATATATGAATATTAATATCATATTATAATATATTATATTAATATGATATAGATATATATGATAATATAATAATAATAATAATAATAATTAATAATAATAATAATAAATCATAATTATAAAGATGTTATAATAATAATAATATAATAATATAATAATAATAAACAATAATAATAATAATAATAATGAATAATATAATTGATAATAATAATGATAATAATAATAATATATAATAATAATAATAATAATAAAAATAATAATAATAATAATAGTGAATGAAAATAATATGGCTCTAATTATATATATATATATCATAGTGTATATATAGGTACATATATATGATAGTATATATATATATTAAAGTTTTCATATATATTATTTATATATATATAGTATATATAGTATATAGTGTGGGCGCACTCGCTGGATGTGCGCGTTGCGTCGGTGTTAGGTACGGAGTTCGGGGTAGTTCGTATACTGACTGAGGGGTGTAGAAGCGGATCTGTATGTATATATATATATATATATTATATATATATATATATTATATATAGTATACTTATGGATACTCTTGAGTTAATAAGTGAATAGTGGTGAATAATATTTATATATATATAATATATATAATATATATATTATATTATATATATATATAAGTATAATATATATTATATATATATATATTATTATATATAATCTATATTATATATATATATATATAGAATGCTATCATAATAATAATAATAATAATAATAATATAATAATAATATAATAATAATAACAATAATAATAATAATAATGATATATTGAATAATAATAATAAAAAAAATAATTATAATAATCTAGTGTCATACTATAAATTGATGATAATAATAATAATATAATCATAATAATCAACTGTGAATAAATGAATAATAATAAATTAATAATAATAGATATATATATAATAATAATAATATAATAAATAAAATAATAATAATGAATAATAGTAATGAATAATGGTAGATCAAATAGAAACAACAAATAGATAATAATAATAAGTAGATAAGTAATAAGGATAATTAATTAAGAAAAGTAAAATCTAATAATAATAAAATAATAATGATATGATAAAAATATAATAATATCAGTAATAATACATATACAACAAAAACAATAAAGATAATAATAATAATAATAATAATAATAATAATAGTATATAATAATAATAATAATAATAAATAGTAATAATTAATAATAATTAATTAATAATAATAATAATAATAAATTAATAATAATAATAATAATAATAATAATAATAATAATATAATAATAAAAATAATAATGAATGATAATAATAATAATAAGTAATTAATTAATATTATAATAGAGTAATAATAATAATGAAAATGGATAATAATAATATAATGAATAATAATAACGACGTATAACTTTTTTTTTTACCAAAGAGAATAATAACTAATAATATATAAATAATAATGTGAAGATAATGTAGATATATAATTAGTAATAATAGTATAATAATAATAATGATATAATTATATGATAAGTAATAATAGAAAGATGAATGATATAAATAGATAGTAGTGAATGAATAATAAGTAAAAATATATAAGTAATATATAATATTTAATTATTGAATAATTAATTAATAATAATAAGTAAAGTGAAATAATTATATAGATAGGATGAATAATAATATAATAATAATAGATAATAATAATAATAATGAATATGTAATTAAGTAACAATAATGGATAAGTTATGAATATGGAGGATAATGATATATTATATGAGATTGATGGAGGCGATGAATGATAATGTAATAATATCAATTAATAATAATAGAGTAGTAAGTAATTTGGAAGAAGTTAATAGAGTAATAATATTGTATTAAGGGTGTAGATTAATGAGAGTAAGTAGAAGTATAATAATAATGAGGTAGGTAGGTGAATGATATTATAAGTAATGTATAATTAGATAAGATGTAGTATATATAATCAGATAATTAATAGGCATAGTAGTGATAAAATTAATGAATAATAATATATATTAGGTGAATGATGAAGATAATAATAATACTAATAATGAATATAATAATAATAATAATATAATAATAATAATAATACAAATAATAATTATGTAATATATATAATAATAGATAATAAGTAATTATGAGATTAAGTAATGAGGATTATATAATTATTATGATTAGATAAATAATAATACGTTATAGATATATGACGGGAGGGATTACTAATGCCGGGAGGAGATAAAAATAGGTGCAACAGCAATAAATTCTCGGGTCACCTATTTTAAGAGCGGTATCATAAGACTAAGTTGCCATCTTCATTTTTCTTAATTTCGTCTTTATTGTTTGTTATACTAATTTATTATATATTTCTTTATTAATTTTTACTATTATTTATGATTGAATTATGATTATAAGTGATTGACTATTAGTTAGGTTAAGTAGGTGTATGTATTAGTAGTAGTAGTATTAGTTAGATATATGGGTATTATAGTAGTATATATATTATATATATAGTGATAGTATATTTATCGTAGTAGGTTATTAGTAGTTAAGAAGTGGTGTTTGTATATTATATAGTAGTATATGATGTGTGTATCGTAATATCTACGTATATATATAGTTCATATAAGGTATTATATATATACTTATATGGTATATATATAATATTAGTATTATAGATGTATATATATATTATGTATATATTGATATTGATTAGTATATTAATATATAGTATATCGATATGATATATGCTAGTCAAGTTAAAATATTCTTAGTCATATATATTCTATATATATATATATATAAGTATATTATATCTATATATGATGAAATAGATAGTAGGTATATATTATAGTATTATTATAATATTATTGGTAGTTATATATTATCCTAGATACTGTCTGATTTAAGCATGATCATTATAGTAATGAAAATAAACTAAAGATAATAATATTTGCGACAATAACCATCAGCATGTTTGGTTATGCGCGCTGAAGATTATAGGTAGGGTATAGAGTTGTATAGTAGTTAGTTAGTATAGGTATATATATATTGGATGTATATGGATATATTTATTAGGTTAGTATATAGTAATATATAAATGGTAGTATATATTTATATAGTATGTATATGATATTATAGTTAATATATATATAACGAGTAGTATATATATATGTATATAGCTCATGTATATATATGATTTAGAGTGGAAACGAATTTTTTCTTTTTTTGTTTTTTTTTTTTTTTTTTAAATTTTCTAATGGTGCGGAGAAAGGTTTGCCGTTTGATGTAAGAAAAGTACAAAAGTTAAAATTGATTGGTTAGATCGGGAGCAGTGTTCTTGAAGGTGGGCCGCCAGTAACGGGTAGATATCACGATTTCATGAATTTTGGAAAAATTTTGATGCTGTCGTAGGCTTATTTGTGGTCTCTTAATCTAGGGTAAATTATGTGAATAAAGTTCATAATTTTTGTGACCGGTTTTTTTTAATAGGAACACAAACGTTTTTTTTGTAGACTCTTTTTAATTTTAGGGTGCAGATGAAGAATTAAATAAATGCACCATGTACGTGGCGGTTAGACTGGATAGATACGCTGCGGTGGCATTTTGTTGTTCCAATGTGCAATTGGTGCATATCGTTAGCTATCTGTAGTCGCTAGTTTACCGGAGTACAGTTTCACGAGTCCCGACTTCGCAGAGTCGAATTGTAAGTGATGCTGGTATATGTTTGAGAGTTTGATTTATGCGTTGTTGTATTACTTCATTGAGTAACAAAATGGCTTTGTCGAAACAAATTAACACTCACGAAATTTGGTTGGAGGATACTGTATTAGGAAGTTTAAATGATTTAAAGTGAGTAAAATTGTCTAACATTATGTTGATATAAACAAGTTGCTATTTTCTGTAAGAATAACCTCAAAGCCAGATAACAGCATCGAAGGAGCGCAATCTGTAAGTGAAATATCTTAAAATTTTGGCTAAGATCGAACTTGAAAATACGACTGGTTAAGATTAAGCTTCTATTTCCTGTAGGTTTCTCGTCATGCCGGCGAATTTATACCAAATTGGTGAAAGAGCTTATGCATGACGAAATGCCCGTTGGAAATTGTAAGATCAATATAAAGGAAAGAACAGAAAAGCAGTAAATTCAACTCTTGTTTACATTTAAGGAATCAGATTAAACTCTTATTTGATATTGCTGCCCTGCAAATGTTTAGACTTTCAGCAATGTAGTTTTGTAAAAAGAAAGGAACGTCCGCTTTTGTTAAGAACGGAGTTCGTTGAAAGATCATCGATCGTACCAGGAAAATGGTTATGGGGAATGTTGGATAGAGAATATCACAATGTGACGCTTTGTTATTGAAGGCGGAGTGCGAAGGATTAAAGAGGGTAAGAAGTACAGAGGGAAATTTAAATTTACCTTCAAGAAAAATGCACGCAAAATACCATATATGGACATTCGAAAGTTTGCCTGGATCGTTATGGCAGCACGGAAGTAAGAAGAGGAGTGGCAGAAACGGTCAGAGTTAGTGATGAAGAACAGGAGATTCTTTTTACAGAAGAGTACGAAATTTAGCCAGGTTCCGTTGCAGGCATTTACAAGACTCAATAAAATAGCTCAATGCGCATGTAATCTGCCGTCTGTTTGCCGGGTCCAGATTATCTGTGATTGCGCAGGTGAGGTGGCTCAGGAATAATGCTGACTAGAGTGCTGCTGCGAGCGACTGAGTCAAGCTCTACTGTTGCAGGGACTTAGGTTTATAAATAATGATGAAAAAGTAAAGTAATACGAGATCGAGACATAAAATTAGACGAGAAAGAACAAAGAACGGGAAAAATGCATTCAAGACAGTCAGGGGTCTGATAAACCGAAAAGTATCAGGATTGGTTGTTTTTCGATGGAAAGGAAAGAACTAAGGGGCAAGTATTCAAGAAAAGAAAGAAGATATAAGTTTTATAAATGCTTACTACAGAAGAGCAGAGCGTTTAAGCTAACTAGAAGAACCATCATTTCAGGTTTTTCGGCTCCATGTAACGCAAGATTCTGGTACTGGGAAGATAGTTGAGCGAGAAGCATAATGTAGTTTTTTTTCGAAAACGAAGACATAACGAACTAACTTTTGAGATTTTATCCGCGCGCGGTGCTCGGTGACGCGAGTGTACGTGTGAGGAGTGGCGAGATCGTGTTAGATGTCGAGGACTGTGGATTGCGAGGGTGTCGAGATTGTCGGATGTTGAGATGTGGGAAAATGGTTAGAGGTGTAGGAATAGTCTGGAGCGTCAAGAATTTGGTGTGAGGTTGTCGTATTTGGCGCTTGTGGTACTGCAAACAAAAAGTGTATGAGAGTTCAGAGAGCTAGCTGAGTGGTTGCTGTTTTGCTTGTGATTCCATGGTGTAAAGAGAGATCGGCTCCTTACTCGCCACCTTTTGTTTATTCTTTAGATGGGAAATAAGGTCCCAATGAGTTAAGGGAGGAGCTAGGTAAGCCTCTGCAAAAGTGTCTCATGAGCTTCCTGTGGTTACGCTTTGTACCAATTGTAAAATAACCTTCCTTTCATTAGAAAATATAAGTAATTTAAGTACAGATCAGAAGTTATGCTTAATGGGATTCGGTGGATGATGTCGACGTCTTGGAGAGGTCCTTAGATGTGGAGTTTAACTATGCTGTGCCGTTGTGTGGAGATGGTGTTTAGTCGTTGGTTAGAATGAGAACGCGATCGCTGACGATAGGATTGGTGAGCTTGTGTGCTGAGACGTTCTGAAGGATGGCTGTTACATTGAGTCGGAAAGTCGCAGAAATACTTCGACGCGCTTGGTATGGGTGGCAACACGTCGAAGATAATCCTGCCGTAACCATCATCAAGATTCCTGGCTAATTTATTCGTAAAAGTTTATGCACCCGTGTGGTTTAATATTAAGTTGAAACCTTCATGCTCGAAATGGTTCTAACATCTCTGGAAGCCCTTATCTTCGTGCTCACTGCTATCCGGGTAAACGCGATCTTAGATATAAAAACGTAAATAGATCGGGTTGGATGATCAGGTTTGATTCAGAACAGGTATATCGATAGCTAGTGTGTGGCTGAGGCTGGCGGGGCGCGTCTAGCCTGGCGGGAATAAATAGATTGCTGTGTTCTTGTCCAGTGCGTAGATGTGATATGTAGGTCGGCCAGAGACAGTTATAGGAGAAGAGCGTTGGTTTTGTCGCGAGTAACTTCTGAAGCAAGAGGCGAGAGAGTAGGTGGGTGGAGAGTTTCGGAGAAGTTTCAACCGCATAATGTCCGCGAGGAAGTATTCTATGACGTGTTGACGGTGCGCTGATAAGATTAGCATTTTATGTGAGAGATGTTATTCCCATGTGTGGGCGGGGACATGTTGCAGAGATCAGAGACCTAGTAAGAGACCAGCCCACTAGACGGAATATTGTATAGGTTGGTGCTAAGTGACGTGTGTGCGTTAAACTTAACTTCATACGGATGACCTGCGTAGGTAAGCGAACCTGTTGTGGGAGAACCGGCCAGTCTAGAATGTTGACTTCGTACAGCGTAGATTGCCATGTCATAGCATCGGCAGCTGCGGGTGTGTAAAGACGCTGAGGATAAACCTAGTGTTGTGTTACTGAGTCATCTTTGTCTGCCTGTAGATCATCTTCAAGGGAAGGTTTTGAAAGGAACGCTTGAGTATCTCAAAGAAATGCCAAAATTCGATACAAAAAAACTTTTCAATGTGCCAATGCAGTAAAAACAAACATTAAGTTTTCAAACGTCGGGAAATTATTAATCTTATCAAGGATTAATTGATTTATATTGGTTGGTTTCATGTGCATAAAAGGAAAGTTTTTGTGTAGCATGTCCACATTATTGAATGTCTGGCATGACTTACCTTGTTTTCATTTATTTTATTTAAAGATTACACGCGGGTAAACGATTATGTGGTGTTGTACACACAGCATAATAAACTTGGTAAAAAATGAGAAAGAATAAAAAAATTTGCTCTAGCAGTCATTTCTTTTGTGCAATAATATTTTACTTTCAGACTGGCCTTTCTTCTTTTAGTCTTAGAAGACTTATTGTTTACTAATGATTAATCTTCACCAGTAAATGTGTAAACAACTGGTTACTACTGTGCAATAAAATTAGGCCCGCGCGCACCAAATTTTGAATTTTTATTAAATTACTCCAAAAAATTCATAAAAATATTGAGGTGCTCTTTGCGGCACCTTAAAGCGAGGTTGAGTGAGCAATGAAATTTTGTTAAATCTTATTATTATCCTAAAAGGCCCAACTTTTGGCAGCTATTGGGAGAATTTCGCCAAATCGAAAAAAAAATTTTAGGGCAGGTTTTATTCACACCCTAATATTATACATCACGTAAGTGGGCACTGGGTGATATGAGTATGGGACGGTCTAGTGAGGTACTATATATATATAGGTTGTTTATTAGTAATAGTGGTTATGTATAGATGTAGCGTATATAGATTATATTTATATATGCGGTATAGTTAGTGTCCTATAGGATGCGATGAGTCGACCGGCTTATGCAAGCGGGAGTATATATATGGCGATATATCTATATTGTAGTGGCTATATACGTTCAGTAGATATACTTGTGAGGGTAATCGGTAGGTATCCTTAGTGATATAGTATATATATAGTATATATATATAGGGGCGTATATATAGGGTTAGGCCGGGTAGGTAGCTCTACCCAATATTTTTTTAAGTTTTAACTAATTGAAATTAAAATTGTAAAAGTATACATAAATTATTAAAATTTTTTATAAAAGTTAAAAAAGAAGCTATTTTGCATCGTAAATTAAAAGAAAACAACACAATAATAATAGCATAATAATAATTGAATTCATTTACGAATTCTCGCTCCTACTCTGATCTTAGAGTAAAATTCTTATGCACCGGGGGGACGAATGACGTCATTTTTTACATCAACTTATACGGGAGCGGGCTAGTCCTGCCTACTTATATCGAAAATATATGAAGCCTTTCGTTCTCTTCCTGTAAATATGCGAAATGTGTGGCTTGTGGCAGTTTTTGTTTGAAATTTTTGTATTGGATGTGTCTGATTGTTCTGATATTGATTATTAATTTTATATAACTATTTAAGTGGTATTTAGCATTATATAATAAAAAAATTGAAATGAATCTAACGGGTAAGTGTAGATTTTTAATTAAAGAAAAACGGAGCTTCAAAAACTTATCTATAAACACAGCTTTAATTTAAAAATGATAGGCCTCAGAAATTACTCAATTGGAATGATTTTAAAATTAGGTATTTGGTAAATATAATGGTAAACAAGCTTTTCATACAAATAAATAGGTACGTATTATAATTACTAAAATTAAGTTTTCGACGTTTTCGTTAGCTATATATATATATATATAATATAATACTATATTAGTATATATTATATTATATATATATTATATATTAATATACAGTATTATATAATTTAGTAGGTCGTATATTTAGTCTATATATGGGATCAGTTATGTAGTAGGTGGTGTGCGTGTGGTTTTAGTATATACTGAGTAATATCTTAGTATATAATTAGGTTGGTTAAAAGCTCCTGCCTACCCAAGTGATTCTTCAGGTACGCAACGTTGGGTAATAAGGTATTTATTTATATATATAGTATGGTGGAACGTTAAGACTATATAGTCGTATACTTTAGTTATATTCTATATATTATATATATATTTATTATATTATATATATATATATATATATTATATATATAATTATTAAAATTATATATATATCTATATATCTATATATATATATTTTCACAAAACTAGTGCAAACTCTCAATCAAACTCTATCCAATGCTTTTCCTTTTGGGTCGTTTATTTTTCATTCTATAATAGCTTAACAGTATTCAAATTTTTTCGCTTTCCAATCGATTCTCTTCCTCTACATATGAGGTCCTCATTAGTATATGTACTAAGTGTGCGGACTCTACAACGTCCCGCTACGTGGGCCAAGAGGCCTCCAACTTTACTTGAGGCATCTCGAAACACCGGGGAGTTTCTTATAGAACTGGTTTGCCATACAACCCAGAAAACTCCTCAACGCAATCATGCCTTAATAATTTCAACCCTATTACCGCATCAAAAATTCTGTCTCTTATCCCTGCAATGATCAACTCGATGAAAGATTCTTGGAGTCTCTCTACATTTTGAATTAAAACCCGAATTAAATAAGGATTTGTCCCTTCCATCCCGCCTCTTCACTCATTAATTTATATATATTCCAACCAAGTAATTTTTTTTTTTTTTTTTTCTCCTCAATGTAAACAATTTTCTTTTTAACTTTTGTTTGCATTTCGCCTTCCTCTGTAAAATGAAACTAACTCAATCTTAGGTATTTTTTTCGTGTGATTTATTTATTTAAATTTCATTATGTGTTCATTTATTGCATTACAGTTTTTTATATTAGTTCATTTATTTATATTTTGGTGTTATAAAAATTATATTATTTTATTTCAATTACAGTGCTGATGATGGGCAACGTTATATACCCGAAACGTCCATTTTAATAAATGTTTGCCAAAATTATGCTTCATTTTCCTATGCATCTATATATTATGTATATATATAATATATTATATATATATAATATATATATATATAATATAATATATATATATATAATATTAGTATATATATATATATATATAATATATATAATTAGTTATATATATATATATATATATATATATATATATATTATATAATATATATTCGGTATATATTATATATATATTAATATATATATATATTATATTATAGTATATATAATAATATATATATAATATTTATATATTTATGTATACGTTGATATATATATATATATATATATATATATATAGTATATATATATTATATATATATATATTATATATATAGAGATCGTTGTCTATGATATAATTGATTCAACACAGGATGGCATCATTATGTCGCAAAATATCAGGCGATGAATTTGTTATGTTCTGGGTAAAAAATATGATGACACGAGCAAAAAAAGGTCCCTGTTAATATATCTACTAGAAATGTGGGAGGCTATAAGTCATATTGTTGGCATGACTGTTGGACCAAGACAATGCCAATAGACACGCTCAATTAATTCTCGAACTTTTACACAGGATCCTAGAATCTTATATATATAATATATATATATATATTATATATAATATTTATAATATAGTATATATATTATATATATTATATATATATATATATTAGTATATATATGTAAATACCAGGTTTTAGTGCTATATGGTGTTGGTGGTAGGCTTCTGAATGGGATGAAAAGTATGTATGGCAACAGTGAAGCGTGTGTAAGAATAAAATGGTGTCGAAAAGTGATTGTTTTAATTCAAGAGAGGAGTGAGGAAGGTATGTGTTATGTCTCATTGTTGATTATATATTTATATGATGGTTGTGGTTTGGAAAGAATTAGAGGGCGGGGTGGTAGGGTATGGTGTTAGAATGGATGGAGGAATGGATAGAGAGTGGAGGGTGGCCTACCTATTATATGAGGATGGATTTTGGTTTTGTGTGGGTGAATCTGAAGAGAGGTTGAGAGGAGTGGTGAGAGATTTGGCAGGGTGTGTTAAATGAGGGGTTTGAAAGTAAACGTATAAGAGTAGGTATGATCTGTGAGTGAATACAAGTCCCTCGGTGTAAGTTTATGTTATGAATGGTGAACGCTGGAACAATGTCGAGTTTAAATATTCAGGATTTATATTGGATGATAAGGTAACGGATGATGAAGAGTGTAGTAGGAAAGTTGTGAATGGCAGGAGGGTAGCTGGTGCAACTAAATCGCTGATGAAAGAAAAGGGACTACGTTTTGAGTGCGATAGGGTCTTACTTGAGGGTATGTTGTTACCAGTGTTAATGTATAGTAGTGAGACTATGTCTGGAATAAGAGGTATAGATCTAAAGTACAATGTGTTCAGATGTACAATCTTAGGGGCGTGTTAGGTGCGAGAAGAATTGATAAAACGAGAAATGAACGTATTAGAGAGTTGCGTGGTGTGAAGAAAGTGAAACAAATGAGAGAACAAATGTGAAAGTCGTTGATGATGGTTTGGTCATGTGGGGGAAAGAATGGAATAATAGTCAGTTGGTTTAAACGCGGATGTACATAGTGGTGTGGTGTGTTGGAAATTGGAGACCGATGAAAGGTGGATTGAAGTCAGTAAAGGAATCCCTGGAGGGAGAGAATGTGTTTGGACACAGGCGAGAAGAGAGGTGTATAATAGGAGTGAATGATGGGGTTTTCTAAGGGGGTATGATTGTGGCAAACCTGTTCCAAGGGATGAACCCCACACTTACAAGATGCCATAGTGAGGGTCCGTCATGGCCCCGTGAAACTCTAGGGTGGCTTTTCTGGCTGCAAACGAGTTCTCACTAATATTAATAAGGTTCGGTAATTCTGGGCTTTCTTTTCGACTTGTGTCATGTTCTTCTACTACTTTAATTTTCCGCTGGCCTGGTTCGCCACGCTTAACCCAGTCTTGGGAAAGGAAGGTGGTTGATATATATAATATATAATATATTATATATATATATCTATATATTATATATTATAGTATATATATATATAATATATATATATAATATATATTTATATTATATATAATAATAATATAATATATATTTTTTTATTTGATTCAAATTGCCCTAAATCTAGGATGACACCTTTGACATGTTACATTTAATAAATTAGTACATTGAGCAAACCATTTTTTAAATTATGAATAAAATTACTGAATAAAACACACACTAGCTTTCGTCCGAATATATACGGCCTCTTCAGGTGAAGTTTTTGACTGACTGTGAGCGAGTCCTTAAATGATGCATTTGGTGCTGAGTATTTTTTCTTTTTTGGGAGGTTGTTTAAGAAGATTTCAGAAAAAATAACAACTTCCTAAAAAAGAAAAAATACTTAGCACCAAATGCATCATTTAAGGACTCGCTCACAGTCAGTCAAAACTTCACCTGAAGAGGCAGTAATATATTCGGCGAAAGCTAGTGTGTGTTTTATTTTGTAATTTTTTTATAATTTATAATTGTTTGCTCATGTACAATTTATTAAAGTAACATTCAAAGTGTGTTCATCCTAGGATTTTTAGGGCAATTTGATAAATAATATGAAAATATTAGAAGTTTAAAGCTAATTTTTCAACTATATATATTTATATATATATTATATATATATTAATATTTATATATTATTATATAATTATATATATAATATAATATATATAATAATATAATATATATAGTATATATATTATATATTATATATATAATATATATATATATATATATATATATATAGTATAAATATATATATATAAATCTATATATATATATTATATAGTTCTATATATATATATTATATATATATTATATAATATATATTTATTTATATATAGATTTGCTGGTTCTGAATTTGATAGCTATGGAATCTTTAAGTGAAATTTTGAATTTATGTATTATATTTTTTGATAACAATGAGTGAAATATATTTAAATTTTAAATGGGAAAGTAGAGCCATGAAATTAACAATCCCACGAATTTGGATTGAGCCAAATGACCACTCCAGCAATTGCTTCTTCTGTTTAGTGGACGCCCCTCAAGTGTTGAGCTGGCAGAAATGTGCTTGCTATCATATATAAAGAATTTCCGTCATCCATTGCCCAAGTGCCATAATCTCCTGAGCTCTATGTACCATACCTCCCAAAGGAAGACAGCCATCTACAGAAGAAAGTCATCTTCAGAAGAAAGCAGCAAATCAGAAGACGTTGAAGTTGTTAATCCTGAAATAGTGTAGCTGATCAAGGAGAGAAACCCTTATTTCCACAACCAAGAAGACATAAACAACCTGATCAGAGATCTTGATCTCACAAAGTTCATTGCAGAGCTTTCGACATCGGGACTCAAGAAGTGGAATTTGATACATGAAAGTGTGTAAGTCCCAATTCAGAGAAAACGTCACCACTCCTTTTAAACTTTTTCACCAGTCAAGTTGTTTTTTGTTTTTTTGTTTTTTGGCCACAATGGGACAGTTTTTTTAGGCACTAGGAGTTGCCTGTAACCCCTATGAGTAGCGCCTCTTCCTTGATAGCTCATTGAAGAGTTTCAAAGCTGTGCTACTTCATAACGGGGAATATGTATCTATCTCTTCTATTGGCCCACTCGGCGCAGCTGAAAGAGAAACACAGCATTGTGAATCTATTTCTAAGTGCCTAGAAATATGAAACCCACAATTGGGAAGTTATCGGAGATTTCAAAAATAGTGGCCTTCGTGATGGGTTTAAAATAATGATTCACTAAGTTTCCATGTTACCTTTGTCTATAGGACAGCAGGGCCTCCGCAAAACACTACCATGCAAGGGATTGGAAACAGCGGACTGAGTTCAGTGTATTGAGGAACAATGTCAAATCTAAGCCTATGATAGACCCCAGAAAATATTGTTTTCTCCATTGCACATAAAATTAGGTCTCACGAAACAGTTTGTCACAGCTCTAGATAAGGAGTTTTCAGTCTTCATCTAAATGCAAGGCTTCTTCCCTAAGCTGTCTGAGGCAAATTTCAAAGCCGGTGTCTTCGTAGAATCACAAAAAAAAATCATAGAGTGCAGGAAATTTCCGAAGAAGCTGACTAGTACAGAAAAAGAAGCATGGAACATCTATGTTGCAGTGGTTCATGGCTTTCTATGAATCACAGGGCCGAAAACTATGAGGTACTTGTTGAACTATGGCAAAATGGGCTGCAGGATGTCCCTCAAAGTTCATATCCTTGATGCTCATCTTCCTAAATTTATGCAGAACATGGGAGCGTACTTAGAGGGTCATGGTGAGCGATTCACCCTGATATTCTGGAATTTGAACACCGTTCCCTAGGATCATATAACGAAAACATGATTGGAGACTATATTTTGGTGTTGATTAGTTAAAGCAACTTAACATATAAGCGTAAATCAAGAAAAATTTTTCACTTCTAAATATATTGAAGTCTCTGTTGTATAAACTAAGAATAAAAAAATGGTACTTTTGAGTTTTACGTCGTTTTTTCTACTCTGTGTAACCTAGAATATTTATATTCGCACATTTTTTATATCGGTATTTTTACATTTGTGAAATATCATTATGCTGATCACAAATCAAAGTTTGGAGGAAATATTAGCCCTTTTTTATACTTTTAAGTATAAGAATGTAAGAAATTACAGTTGTTGCCCAAAGACAAAAAATGTGTTACAAAGTGATAATTTGTTTATATATTTCAGCTGAAGGGGAAGATCCAATATTTGGTTCGGGCTGAGCATAATTTCTCCACCCCCCCATAAAAATGGACATAAAATTGGCAATTTTCAGACGATTTTGATCATACAAACACCAAACTGTAACTTGGTTTGTTCTCTAAAATGTTGTTTTATATTTAGTGTTTTTCTGTGTTTATAGTCGTTCTATAAAAATTTTCAATTTTTCAAAACCAATGTTTTTGACATTTTTACTATCAACTTCCAGAATTTTTTTCGGAATCACCTTAAACTTGAAATATGAATAGATGGGTCTATTACCTACAAAAGTAACGAAGGACCTTTTTGATTTTTTTAGTTTTGTGTTCAGCAATGTCCAGTTTCAAAATCCACTTTTTTTGGTTTATGAAATGAAAAATTGCGATAATTTTTTTTTGTGCGAAGTGGATGAAATTTTAAGGGTATATGTAGTAAAGGGGGATGCACATTTTTAACTTAGATAATTTATTTGAATATGCATTAGTTTTGGATTTGTTCTTGGAACAAATTTTCAAAAAAAATTTTAAATTTTTTAAAACTTTTCTTTTGACTATACAAAAAAATTATCTAAATAAAAAAGATGTATCTTGCACGATTATACAAGCCCTAAAAAAATTATGTTGATTGGATAAGTAGGAAAAAAAATCTCAATATTTCACTTTTCCAAAATTTGAATTTTTAGAAAAGTGAAATATTGAGATATTTGTTTTTACTCATTCGATCAACATCAAATTTTCAGAGCTTGTAAAGCAGAGTAAGATACATGTTTTTTACCTAGATTCGTTTTTTGTATAGTCAAAAGAATTTTTTTTTAAAATTTCCCAAAAAAGTTTTTTGGGATAAATTTTTCCAGGAACAAACCCAAAACTACTGAATATACAAAGAAACTATATAAGCAAATAATGTGCATCTCCACAGACTACATATGCTCTGAAAATTTCATCCACTTCGCACGAAGAGAAAATAAAATATCGCAATTTTTCATTTCAAAAACGAAAATAAGTGGGTTTGGAAATTGGAAATTGCTGAGCACAAAACTTAAAAAATCAAAAAACTACTTCGTGACTTTTGTAGGTAATGGACCCATCTATGCATATTTTAAGTTTGAAGTCATTTCAAAAACAATTCTGGAAGTTGATACTAAAAATGTCAAAAACATGGGTTTTGGAAAATTGAAAATTCTGAAAGAATGACAATAGAAACAGAATAACACTCTAAAACAACGTTTTAGAGGGCAAAACATGAAACAGTTTGGTATTTATATGATCAAATTCGGCTGAAAATTACTAATTTTATGTCCATTTTTAAGAGGGGGGAAATTGGGCTCAGCCCGAACCAAAAATTGGATCCTATCCAGCAATTGGTTTACACCAAATTGCTCCACGATAATCAAGAAATTTTAAGGATTTCACTGGATTTTCAGGAAATTTCATAGAAGCAGAATATAAATCCAGAATTTCGTAGAACGCATTCTAAATTTGACTTGCTGAATACTACTAGTTAATCGCAAAAATGGACTGACCTGCTCGATAAATTTTTTACGAGATGATTCAAATTATATTTCAAAATATATAATACACGTAAGAGCCATGACGCAAAAATAATTTGTTTGTGTTAATTCACTAAAATATATTTTTTGTATTATATTAAAGATGATAATAATGGAAGATAAATGATAAAAAGACTATACCTAATATATTGAACAACTAAATTTACTGATTAACTAAATAAAACAGTGTAGCAGACATAAAACACCTGAGTTCATGTTTAGAAGTAATTAATCAAATTGTGTTCGTATCAAGATGTTTGAACAAGCCAGATAACCGGTGTTCGTGACGAAGCAACACTTTCATTGAAAAAGTTTCAAATAACCACTCTTGCTAGAAATTTTCACCATTACTTACCATAGTGTTTAAATATGGCAATTAACTCTTGTTTTGTTGTGGCTAAGCAATATTGTCATTCATAACGTTTTAGCTATTTTTCTCTTCAAGTGTGTTTGTACATTAAGTGCTCTCCTGTTTTAATTGATTTTAACTATTATGTTTTAATATTTGAAGAATTGGATCATCCTTATAAAAGATAAGCTATTCGTATTAATTTTTGTTTTTGAAACTTTTTAGTTATGTTAGATTGTCATAGTTAGTTTTAAGGATTGTGCAATATGTAGTTTAGATAATACTAGGTTATATTTTTTTCTGCGTCTTTTTTAACTTAAGATTTTAGTGTTTCTATTGTTTTTTATTTTAAACGGGTTTTAGCATAACACTTAACGTATTTGGTTAAATATTATTTTAATTTATACACATTTAGTTTTATGTTTAATAATTGCAATTTTTTTTGTTGTTCGTAAATTTGTGAGGGTGTGTGAGTGCGTGAGTGTTTTAAACTTTCAAGATTTTTCATATTTTACAAATTTTTTGTAAATACGGTTTTAGCGTTTTAACATTTACGATTTTAAATTTAGGTTTTAGTGTGTGAACAATTTTAATGTGATTTCACCTTTGTTTTTTTGTCTGTTTGTTTTTGTATGTTGTTTTTGTTTTGCAGTGGTTGTGTGTGCGTGTGTGATGGCTGATTTGCACAGGCGCGGGCTTCTTATTGACTTTACCAACATCCGTGGCTTGCACTCTAACTCTGCATCTGAAATACCACCTCTCCAACTCTAACCCTAACCTTTTGCTCTTGTCTGAGACACAGATGGCTAAGAATCCATCCTCTAACTAGTTTAATATATCCAACTATAACTAATTTCATAATTTCCATCTGAATGGTGAGGTATGTGCCTATGTAAACATAAACACTCCTGTAACACGTCTCGAGAATCTCGAATCTCCTAACTTCGATGTTCTGTGGCTTAAAATCTTTCTTCCTTCTAACAATATCTTCTGTTTCTGCAATTGTTCTCTTAACAGAACAAATTTTAACGCCTTTTTTAATATCTTACCACTTCTCACGAGACTGTTATATCTTTTCATAAAAATACTGAGGTCCTCTATTTAGGGGATTTTAATGTATACAACACTGAATGATTGGGGTCCTTTCATAATGATTTAGGTGGGAAGGAACGAATCATTTAGCATTCTCAACGATCTGGTGCACTAATTAAAGAACCCAACACACATTTCCGGAGAGTCCTAACCAATCTGAACACACTTGACCTATGTCTCGCCATAGTCCTTCTCTCTATAAATTACACCACCTTCGCTCCTATTTGGTAAATCTGACCACCAACAATATATCTCTTAATTTTAATACTTTCTCTCCCAACAGCTCCATCCTGCCATACGCGTTTTTTCTGGCACTTTAATCGGGCCAATTGGGGGCCTTGCGTTGCATCTACGCTACTATAATTGGAATGACTGCTTTGACTCTGGTGACGTTTCGGCTTCTGCCTATAAGGTGGGAGCTGTAATCGTATATGGGATGAGTAAGTTTATTCCATCTTCGAATAAATCTTTCTCTCCTCATAATCATTGATCGATCGTGTGTGTTCTTCTGGCCATTCAGGCTAGAGACCATGCGTATCGGGGGTGGAAAAAATTCTCGTTCTCCTACCACTCTTGCCTAATTTTCATTTCAGCGTAGAAATCGTTGCAGAATAACTTCGCACGAGCAAAAGCTTCTTTCATCAAAAGAAAGTGCGCTAACCTCCTTGGTTCCCTACCTACAAATCTTTCTGGCCTCTTGCCAAAAACATCTCAAATAACATCTGTAAATCGTGCCTTTTCACCTCTTATTACATACTGCATGTTTTCTGTTCGCTAACTCTCCAACTTGAAAAGGCCAATCTCTTCTGCCTCATTTTTTCCCTAACTTCAAACCCTGGATGATTCTGGAGTTCCTTCTTCCTCCTCCTTTCTAATTCATGTGTCAGCATAAATATGATTTACAATTGATTCAATGGGGGCATGAGCTCCTGAAATCTATGAACGTTTGTGACGGGAAACCCGGATGCGCATTCCCTTCCGAGTTTTGAAGGAGAGTGCTTCCGTGCTGACCCCGCCCCTCGTTCAACTATTATCTCTATGCCTCAATACTAACATTCTACCCTCAGTGTTAGAAGCCCACACATGTTCAACCTATTCTGAAAAAAGGAAGCCGCTCTGATCCTTCTAACTATCGCCCTTATAGCCTCTTAACTTGTATTCTACCTAAGATCTTGGAACCTTTCTCAACTCTATTTCTTAGATCATCTGGAAATCTCATTCTCTTCTTTTCCAGATTGCCAGTACGCTTTCAGCACTTGAGGTCTACTGACTATATACTTTTCCTATCTTACTTATTTATGGTTTTCAGCCCTTATTAACTACGGGGAGACTTGCGTGGTGGGGCTTGACATGTCAAAATTATTTTACCGGTATGGCACTCGTCACTGCTCTCCAAGCTCCCCTCCTTTGGGTTTCTCCTCCTTCTCTTTCCTTACTTATGTCTAGTGTTTTCTTTCAAAATCGCTATTATCGCTGTTGTTGACGGGGCGACTTCTTCTTTTTCTGTCAATAGTGGTGTTTCTCAGGTTCTGTCTTATCTTCTACTTTATTCCTACTTTTCATTAATGATCTTCTCACCTACACATCCACATTAAACTCTATCCATTCATATGCCGATGAATAGACCCTTATTCTTCAACTGATTTCAATTCTGCCTCCCTCTTTTACTTCTAGAATTGCCTCTCGTCTTAATCTTTCCGATTCTATTCTCGCCTGGATCTGGATTAGAATTTCCGAATGGGTAGCGTCGTCTCAACCTTGTGAAATTCAATTCTTTAAAAACATAACTTCTTCAAATACCCTCTCTAAGACACCTTCTAACTTTCCTATCTCTTTCGACAGTTCTGTCGTCTCTTCTGTTGACAATATAAACATTCTTGGCCTTAACATAAACAAAAAAATGTCTTGGAAACCTCACATCACAAACGGTTGCTAGGGCAGCCTCAAAGAAACTGGGGAGTTCTGTTTAGATTGCGAGACTTTTTTTCCACTTCTCAGTTACTCCAGCTATGCAAGAGCCTCATACTCGCTTCTATGGAATACTGCTCTCATATCTGAGGAGGGGGCTCTGGTTTCACCCAGCTTTTAGATAGGGTTGAGTCAAAGGCCAAAAGGCTTATAAACTGTTTTGTCCTTTCCACTTTACTTGACCCTCTATCTTTGCGGCGTAATGATGGTGCTTTATCCCTTTTCTATAGGTATTGCAGCGGCAGTTGCTCGAGGGAACGTATTTCCCTAGCTTACTACCACCTTTTACGTCGCCCTCGTACAACAAGGGGTGTTATGCCTGCACATGAGTTATGTTGCTTGAAATGGTATCTCCAGGGCTAGTTCGCTGCAGTGCTTCCTTCTTTCCTGTCACCTCTGTTCTGTGGAATTCTCTGCCATCTTCTGTGTTTCCTGCTGAATTTAATCTCCAACTTCAAAGTCTGTGTCTGTGCTAATCTCGGTAATTTACGTTAGTTGTTGACATCTGAGGTGTTCATACCCCATCCTTGAATAGGACTCTGCCCGTGTGTGGTGGTGACAACTGGTAATATATTATATATATATAATATATATATATTATATATATTTATATATTAATATATATAGTAATTATATTATTATATATATTATTATATATATATATAAAATATATAATATATATTATATATATATAATATAATATATATATATATATATATATATATTATATATATATTACTATATATATATATATATATATTATATATATTATATTATATATATATAAATATACTATATATATATATATATATATATATATATATATATATATATATTTAATATATATATTATAATATATTATATATATATATTGAGTCAATGTACAGGACCCCACGGTCACAAAGAAGCAGCCACACGGGGCTGAATAATCTCTTCTTTATAAATTCCTAATATTTACATAAAAATCTTATGTTGTAATAGAATATTTACTTCTTGAAAATACAAGAATCTTAGTGTTAGAGTTAGCGTTAGAGTTACTGCTAAAGTGGAAGATTCAAATAAGGTATGGAATAATCTTTTATGTGTTTTGGACAATAAAGTAGGAAAATAACGACGGCGAATAGGGTCCAGTTGGCAACAATCAATGAAGATATGGCAACACAGATTACTTGGTATAGCGACGGCAAAATTTTACAGATAGGAGGAGGGTCCCGTGATATATAGTGATTGTGAGTGATACTGGTGTGGCCAGAACGGAGGCGTGCAAGTATCACCTCGTGTAAGTGCTTACGTCCGTGAGAGGAGGATCACTCATCAATGCTCGGCTTTATATTTCTAAGTTTTGCTCCCCGCTGATCATTTGTCAAGCACTCTTATCAATTAGATCAAAAGCCTTGTCAGAGAGCAGGATAGTAATCAGTTGGCGGAAGCAGCCTTGTCAAATGGCATCCGAGAGGTTATTGGAACAGCTCCGAAAAGAAGAGGTGGCCATTTTGGCCTCTCTATCAGCGATTTAATTGCTTGTTAACCCTACATTAGAGGGGTCCAACATAGAATGATTTGTTTTTTACGAGAGTTGAACAGACGAAGAAGTTGTTTATACAGCGAATACCATTGTGTTTTTAGAATATGGAATTTTAAGCGATTGGAGCGCGCTGAGCAAATCTGAATTAATGACATAAGAGTGGTCTTGGTTAAGGAATTTGATTCGAAAAAAGGCAATCATTATGCTCATTAATTCTGTCGTAAAAATTGAAGCAAGAAGGAGAGGGTGCGGGTGAGACTGCGGTCAGGAAATACAGCAGACGCGCCCACACTATCCTCTGTTTTCGAGCACTGGAGTAAATTCACCGTGAACTACGGGATGAGACAAGAATGATGCCTCTAACAAGGCAGCAGGGTAACTAGATTTGGAGAGAGAGGTCAGGGCCAAGCAAATGGTGGGAGTGAAGAATAATCAAGGTATATACCCTTCGTCGTAAGAGAAAGACAAAACCTTTTGCAAGGGGATATTAAAGAGATTAAAGATGTTATTAACTGTGTTTGCAAATGGTCAGTAATTAGGATTCTGAGGTATCTCCTGCAGAATCGGTGTAAGAGCAGACTGTATTGGGGTTTGAAAGAAAAGATAACTTGTGCACATGATGTATTCCATTCGACAAGAGAGTGGCATCATATTGGGTTCAACTTCAAGGCTCACCCGGGGGGACGATCGGAAGGCTCCAGTAGAGATACGGATCTCCTCGTTTTGAATGGGATCTAACAGGTGTAGTAGAGTTGGGGAGGCCTGACCAAATAGCACACACCCATAGTCCAGTTTCGATAGGATTAGGGCAATATAGAGACGTAAAAGGGACATGTGGTCAGGATAGCAAGATTTTGAGGCAAGATGACGTAACAGGTCAAGCACCGATAGCAAGTTGTTTTCAGGAGTTAAATATGCTGTGCATATGGTAATTTGAGTTGTGAAGTTATATGAATGAGCGAACAATATTAGGTTAGGTTCGCTGGAAGAAGGTGGCAGATTCGTCGATTCCCTTTTTTCTTAAAAAGCACTGCTAAGGTTCTGGAGTGAGAGAAATGGAAGTCACGTGAGTTACCCTATTGTGAAATATTCTCAATAACTAGCTAAAGTTGTTGTTCGAGAACAGGCAGCCTGGCATTGGCTACATATAGCGCAAGGTCATTAACTACCAGAGAAAAAATGACCGTTTCTGGGATAGTAGTAACGACGTCTCTGAATCCTAAAGAAAATAGCAATACACTTAGAACACTGCCATGCGGAACACCTTCATCCAGAGTAAAGTGGCGTGGAAGAACAGAAATCACCGGACCTGATTGAATCTGTCTGATTGAAAACATTTAATAAGGAGAGGGGAGCTGTCCTTGTAAACCGAAAGAGTGGAGCTTAAGGAGAACCCCAGTTCTCCACGTTCTTTCATAAGCTTCTTCAAAGTTATAAAAGACACCAAGAACCATCCTACCATTTGAGAAGGCTTTCCGGATGTCATGGTTCAGTCATAACAAGAGATCCATGGCCAAACAATTTTTGCAGAAGCAAACCTAGAAGTTTGAAAAGTCCTGGTGACTCTCCAGAACAGGGAGAAAGCGGTATGTAACCATTTTCTCCATTAGTTTGAAAGTATAACATGTCAGCGAAATTTGTATTTAACTGTCCACCAACTTCAAATCTTTCCAAGGTTTGGGAGTTGGGAATTACAAAAGCTGAAGTACAAAAAGATGAAAAAGAAAATTCGATCCAGATTCTGTTATACAGATCCAGCAAAAACGCTTATGGCGAAGGATGATTATGACGGAGCATGATGTAAAAAATCGTGTCTGGGACAAGAGCACCGTCTTTGCTATTCTCCAGGGCAGTTTGTTACTCTGCAAGTGTAACAAGACGATTATAGGTATGATTTTCCTCTTTTGCTGTTGAAATTTCTGGCAATACAGAGTTAGTTCTCAATTTTTGAATGGCTTCAGGATAGTCGGAAGAACTCGACTGGCTAGCAAAACTATAATCTAGTTCACCCGCAACAGCAACAGGAGCGAAGATTGTGTTGCTTATATCAGTCCAAAAACAGAATACGGTCGTTGAGGAGTTGTTGGAGCGACTATATATTTTCTGAATAACTTTCCACACTAAAGGAAGGGGAGTTGTGGAGTTAACAGTCGAAATGTAAGTTCGAAAAAATTGATTACATGTTTGACGATTAATTCCCTGAGATCTCGCTGCAGCTGCTTTAAATGTAATCATGCTTGGAGTGGTAAGGGTCCTTTTCTATTGCCTGTAAAGTTTCTTCTTCTCTCGGTTAGCTTGTGCGCACTCTTGGGACACCAAGAGAAGATTACGACGCCCAGACTGCGGAGATGCGGAATTGCAACCTTCGCTGTCGAGGACTGGACAGCTTTCTGAGAAGTGAAAGGCACCATCAACAGTCGGAAACCTCTTTTTGAAGGTTGAAAGTGAGATAGCTGTGACCTGAAAAAAAGGAGTGCACTCTCATTGGTCATAGCACCAGCTGGAGTTAGGTTTTAACGTTCGGCTCTATACAAGCTCATTTAAAGCTATTGAATAATGATTACTACCGTATAAATAATCAAAGCTGGGCTAAGTAAAGCGATCCATAAGGGAATTGGAGCAAAAGGAAATATCAATACAAGAAGAAGTGTTTGTTTCTAAACGAGCATATCTAGGGAGTCCCGTGTTAAGGCATTTCAGGTAAAAGGGGGTTAGAAGATCTACAAGGATCTTTTACTTAGACGAAGTGACCGAGTTGCCCCATAAAGGATGGCGGAGGTTGAAATTTCCTAATATAACAACCGGAGTTGTAAGTTGCTTAAAAAGATCAGCAAAGTTGACAATTGTAAATTCACTATTCCGAGCCAAGTAGACCGAGCCGATAGTAAGGTCGGTGAACAAATGAATTCGTGCTGCCATTACATGATGTTTAATTTGAAGAGGGACTAGAGAATAGGGAACAAATTTATGAATGAATATTCCTGCACCCCCCTATCATTGTCACCTCTTTCTATAGAAGTTAGAGGCGATTTATATTCGAACGGTTGAAAGAAGTCGCGATGACATAGTTGAAGTTCCTGCAAACATATGCATTTTGGTGTACATATGTTTATTAGTTGAGAAATTCTTCAAAATTAGAGTGGTAGCCACGACAATTCCATTGAAGGAAAATGGTCATGCTGTGTTGTTATAAATGTTAAGATGATGGTCTTGTTGAGACAATTGCCTCTATGTGACTAGGTGTTGTGTTGGAGGTGGATTCAGATGGGGGGAAAGGCTTAGACGTGGGTCTCGACAAGGAGGGGCAACAAATCCTGGTGGTAAATAATAATCATACAACAGAGATTTTGGTAGTACGATCGCTTTTGGGAAGGAGTTTTCAGTGGTATTTGGTGAAGGGGCTTCTCCATGAATGCGAGATAAATTGAGTTTGACAAAGTTCATATTATGGTGTGGTTTGGTTGGTCATTGGAAGAGAACTAAAATGCTCATGCTTAAAAATGGGAGCGGTATCAGTATCTACCAAGCAAGCAGATTCAAAAATGTGTGAGGGATATGGAATTGTTTCCATGGAAATAGGAAATGAAGGTGTCACCAGCAAGATGTTTTCTTTTTGAAAAGGTGTTGGGGTTGCAATATTGGGTTTCAATGTAGGATTTGTTGGGTTGACAAAGCTGATACTTGAAATTTTTCCAGTAATTATTCATGCGATTGATTTTTTGGAGACTGGACAATTTGATTTAAGAATGGAGACCTCTGAATGTCTCCAACAGATCCAGAACGCTTAGTGCGTTTGTGTTGTTTAGGTTGGACAGTTTTCCATTCACCTCTCTCAGAAGCGCAGGAAGCATTAGAAAGAGAGTGGGTCATCACATCAAGCTCTATTTGGGAGTTGCTATTCATTTCATCCGTTAATATTCATATAGAATCCTTTGGGAAGTGCTGAGATAGGAAATTCGGAAGAAGTGTTATAGAAAGATTCAGAAGAGTTAAGGTAATCTTGCAAATTATTAGTGGGTTGATTGGTGGGTTGTTCGATAGGTGTGATTATTGGGATTCAATCTATTGCAATCATTGCTTTTGTCTCTGGAAAAGACTTACGGCGAAGTCTCTTCTGAGTTTCATTTTTTGCGTCTGGGGTTAATGTGTTTTTGTTTAGAAATTCGGATGCTTTGTATTTTAACGAATAAAATCATTAGCTTAGTGATTAATCTTTTCTTTGTATTTAGGAACATCTTTTTCAGAAATTTGAGTATTAGTTGGAGGCGTATTAAGGGACAAAAAGACAGTCCTCTTGCGTGAGTTTGGATAACCTATTGGGTAGGTATAGGACAGTGTGTCTTGACAGAATATGTTTTCCAAGTTTTATGTTGAATGAACCAACATAGTTACATTGTTGGTTTGTTGAAAGCTAGTTCTCGAGATAGGGTTGTTGATGGCTTTTTGGACGGGAAAATGGATCAAGGGCCGCTTTTGTACTATTTGAAAAGTCAGTAGTGTGGGTAATACAGGCAGACAATTACAGTAACTGCCCGAGTTTCGCTGGGATTTGGGAGAGGAGTTTTAATGGAATGGGGTTTGTCGGTATATTAACACGCGGAGGCATGGGGGCAGGTGTAATTGTAGCGTAAGGTTGCCTTTGTCTTGAAGGATATTTTTCATTGAGCTGGCGTATGGCATCTCTCCTGCTCAATTTATTTATGGCACATAACTCCAAACCCTGTTCAAAAAGGAAGACGGGCATTTTAAGGAAGAAGCACTGTGGGGGCTCCACAGTTTTTAGTGTGGTGTATTTTCACAAGGAATGTGAAATAATTCTCCGCAGACTGGGCATATGTCATCCAGTCCTCTAAAGTATTT
>JABUQX010105012.1:25000-40231 GCA_015478945.1 Trachelipus rathkii | reverse complement strand
AGGTCGTTATAAAATATTTTAGTAAAGTAGATTGTTTTTAGACCTTCTCAGGGAAGCATGTGAGAGAAAACAGTGAAGCCTATGGTAAGGAGAGAGAAGGAAAGGAGGAAATAGTCGCTCATGAGTTCGTAAGGTTGAAGGAAAATTTGATTATCTTTTTTTATTAGTAGGATTTTTGGAGAAGATGTTTTTGTGATGGATGAATTTAGATATGTAGCTGATAGGGAAAGAGATCTTGGGACTTGACTTTGAAAAGCCGAAATCGCTTATAGATGATCAAAAGTGAAGCTGAAAATGATCTGCTGGAGCAATGCGAGTTGATCATGGACGAAGGCCTGCTTGAGAATAATGGAAACGTACAATGCTCTGTAAGTTTGATTAACTTATCTAATTAATGAAGTATTAAAGCAAATACCGTTAATTATGGAGTGCTGTTTGCGTCGTTTTGGGATTTTGGGTTAAATGTAAGTGATTTGTACTATTTTTATTTGGCACTCGTAACTCTCGTTTAAAGTACAGAAACATTACATTTTACGTAATTTAACTAAATTCCTCAGGTGTAGGATACTTTTACGTTTAAACAGACAATGGTGTGAGGATCGGTTTGTATTAAATTGTGATGAAGACAAACTAACTTATTGGTGTGGTTAAGTAAGATTTATTGTTAGCGTATAAGGTTAATGTCATTTATTGCTAGAAATTGCCTTGTCTTGCGAAGCAAATGCATGGATTACAGCCAGAAAAATGACGCAGAGATCATTCGGAAGTTAACCAACCTGTTTTGGGGGGGTTGGCAGTAAGTGAAGATGGTTTATTGAAGTTGAAAATAACGTTTTATTAGTTTTTATTATTGGGCATTCCTCCTCTGATTAATGAACTAGATGCCGAATATTAATGTGCTCTTTTCTTCTTTAACTGAGTTTGATAATTTAGCACCTTGCCCTCCGTGGAAGTCCTTTAAAGATGAAACTTTGCCTCCAAGTCTCCGTGTCCTGCATTTTCGTAGCGAAGGTGTTTATGATTTGCTGTTGTATAAAGGTTGTAAACATTTTTAAAGATTTAAATTGATTTTATTTAATTGTAATGTATGAACTAAAGAATGGGTAAATAATGTTATCGTGTTCTATTATAGTATCGCAAAATTTAAAAGGGTTTAATTTTTCGTCGCTCGCTTCTGCACATGTTGAAAAATTGCTAAAGTTCACAGAAAAGGTTTTTAAAGATTGCTGACTGATGTGCCGGATGACAGTTGAGTGCCGGCAACAATAGCCAACAGGATAATTCGATTTTTTTTTTTCAGTTTCTATTTTTCATATTTGCGATCTTACAACATCCACGACATTCACGCTATGGTTATGAATCTAAGAATCACTCCTCACTTCTTAAGCTATTGATAAAATTATGTGAGGCAACAGCATGCCAATTTGAAATATTAACGATATTTTTTTTGGCAAATCTAGGATTTCACCAGATTGGCATAACCAAAATTAGAGCCTAAATTATCAAAATGTATAACTAAAATTTATTAACCGAAAAATATAGGTAAATTTTAAGTATAACTGGCTCGTCTCTGCTCTCTCTGCTCAGATATATAGTAGTATATATATTATATATATATATAATATATATATATATATATAGGTTTATAATAATTATATATATATATATATAGTATATATAGCTGATATCTATTATAGCAATAGTAGTAAAGATCAATCTCAGTTTCTAGATATTATAGATAATATTAAATTAAGTTCTTTCATTATTAACATAAAAAAAAATTAATTTTTCTTCTCTTAAGAATAACACATATTTATTGCAAAGGGGGCAACTCTACTTATGAGTCAGAGTTGCGCAAATTTGGGAGGAGTTATTTTATGCAGACGTGTTCGAGAGGAGGCTTTGTGGAAAAATCCAAAAATAGACAAAATAAGAATGGTTGTTCTTTGAACGTTGCCAGATGAAAACCAGTGTTTTGAAAGCATTATAATAATGCTTTCTTGGAGGCACAAATGGAAATTCCTCCCAGTCAATGATGCCTTATCAAAATTAATGGTTTTGCAAGATCAATAAAATGATTCTTAATGTATAAACTAGCGTTCTTTGTATAACATTTTGAAATCATTATGGTTATTAGTAATAAATAGTAATTTGAATTATTTATTAGCATTAGTTGGCTTTTATTTTAGTTTTAGAGGAGCGTGCTGGGCCTCGCTTGCTTCGCCTCGGTAAAAACCGCGCCTCGAGTTATATATATATATATATATATATAGTATAGTATATATATATATATATATATATATATAGTATATATATATATATTACTATTATAATATATAGGGTACAATATAGTATATATATAGTATATATATATTAGTATATATTATATAGTATATATATTATATAGTATATATATTTTATTATAATATAGTACTATATAATTTATATTATAGTATATTTATATATATATTATATAATGGTAGTATATATATATATATATATATATTATATATATATATATATAGTATAGTATAACATATCATGTAGATAATAATGAGTGAATAATATATAATAATATAATAATAATAATAGGTTGAGCGATCATTAAAATAATCATTTGATAATATCCTAATAATATATATATATATATAATAATAATAATAATAATAATAATAATAATAATAATAATAATAATAATAATAATAATAATAATAATAATAATAATAATAATAATAATAATATTATTATTATTATTATTTGGTTTTTAACCCAGAAATAGCGTGCTGGAAGTAGCAAGAATGACGATCTGAAAAATTTAAATTCATCACAAATTGAACTTTAATAATTTTTTGAAAACCACTTGTTATTGTTGGAATTTAAATAGTTCGATGTAAATAGTAGCATCTTAAAAATTTTACAAATTCTTTTCTAAATGAAAACAAGTATCCAAGTATCATGTTTTAAAATTGTTTTCCGAGTGCAGCGATAACAATTTTGCTTCTAAATTAAATAACAAACAATTCAAAATTTCAATGTTCAATGTCTATTTTCCTGTTTTCCTTTTTTTAGTTACTTTTTAAGAAATTATTTAAAATATTTAACTGAAAAATTAAAACCATTGAATTTTTTTTTGTATCAATATCAAATCTCAATTGGTAAATAATAATTCAAATCAAAACACATATATTCACAATATAATAATAATAAATGAATAAAAAGTGATATAAAGAGTTATTAACATGACAACAATAATAAGTTAAATAATAATAATAATGAATAAATAGTATAGATAGAATAAATAATAATAATAATATATAATAATAAATAATAATAATAATTAATAATAATAATATATAATAATAATAATAATAATAATAATAAATAATAGAGTATAAATAATAATAATAATCAAGTATTTGTTATAAGAAAACTCAGATATGTTTATTCAAATAAGAAAAACTTACCATTTTTACAATTTACAATGTATTAAACAATTTAGTTTATAACCAATTAATTATAGATAACCAAGAAATAATTTCGCCTAGTATCTGAAATGGTCTACTAATTGCACGACACAATGTCAGATGTTCCTTTGAGACCCAAAATATGGTTAATAAAAATAGTTTTAGGAGAATGGTTAATAATAAAGAATATAATAGATAGAATGATAGATAATGAATTAATTATAATAATGAATAATAATAATAATATAATATAGGTAATAATAATAATAATAATAATAATAATAATAAGTAATAATATAATAATAATTAATGATAGATGAACTAATACATAGTATGATAACTATCATTATAATTAGAAAATAAATTAAGTAGGTACTAATGGTATACGATAATAATAAACTAATGAATGAGATAAGTAATAATAATAATAATAAGTAGATAATAGATAATGACATTAAGTAATAATAAGTAATGAATAATAATAGTAATAATAATAATAAATAATAATAATTATCAATAATAATAGAATAATAGATATTCATTTTAAGTAATAATAATCAATAATAATAATAATAATGAATAATAATAATAATAATGATTAATCTTATATTTTCTGTTGATAATCAATAATAAATAGATTAATTAATAACAAGAACTAATGAATAATAATAATCATAATAATAATAATAATAATAATAATAATAATAATAATAATAATAAATAATAATAAATGAATAGTAATAGAATAATAGATAATAATAATAATAATAATAACTACATAATTCATATAATCAATAATAATAAATCATACGTTGATGAATAATAATAAGTAATAATAGATATAATAATAATAATAATAATAATAATAATATAATAATAATGAATAATAATAATCGAATAATAACAAGTTTTAAACGTTGATTCCAGTAGATGAACAATAATAGATAGTCATTTATGAACCAATAATGAACAAAGAATGAGGAAAACAGTAATAATAATAGGATATATATAAAATAATAATAATTAATAATATAGATAATAATAGATATTAATAATAATAATAATATATATTAATAATAATAATAATGATAATTAATGAATAATAATAATATAATGAATAATAATATATAAATAATTAATAATAAATAATTAATGAATAATAGTATACTAATAATAGATAATAATAATAATAATAATGAATTAAGATAATAGAAATATTAAAAGAGTTCATGGATAGATCCGTAAAGAAAATGCAGAGAAAGAGAGTCAATGAATCAGGGATAATAATAATAATATAATTAAATAATAATAATAATAATAATAAATAAATTATAATAATAATAATAATAAGAATAATGAATAAATATAATGAATAATAATAATAAATAATAACAACCTAATAATAATAATAATAACAATGGAATAATAGACAATAACAGTAGACGATAAGGAATAGATAATGAATAAGTAGATTATAACATAATAATTGTTGAATAATAAGAACAATTACCGAATACAACAATTATTAATCACAATCGCCAAATTATAGATCATAATTACAATAAGTTTTTAATAGATAATTTGCAATATACATTATAATAGCTACGATGCATGCTTACAGACAATACAAAATATTAAAATAGGTAATAATAATAATTAAGGTAAACAGTTAATAATATTAATTATATGGCAATCAATAATGATACGGACTAATAATAATAAGTAATAATAATAGATAATAATAATATAATAGATAATAATGAGATAATAGTAATATAATAATAGTAATAATTAATAATAATTGAATAATAATAATAATAATAATAATAATGAATAGGATAATAATAATAAAATAATAATAATAAATAATAATATAATGATATTAAATGATAATTAATATAATAATAATGAATAATAGATGAATAATATAATAATAATAATAATAATGTAAATAAGGTCAGAAATGATAATAATAAGTAATAATAATATTAATAGATTTTAAATTACAATAATGAATAGATTATAAATAAATAAAAGAATAGATAATAATAATACTTAATGAATATAATAATGAATATAATATAATAATAAAAAGTATAATAAAATAATAATAATGATAATAATGAATAAATAATAAATAATAATAATAATAAATATGATGATAATAATAATAATGAGAATAGATGAAATAATAATATAGTCAAGTATATAATAATAATAATAGAATTAATGAATAATGAATAATAATAATAATAATAATAATGAATAATAATAATAATAATAATAATGAATATTGAATTATTGTAATATAATAATAAATAATAATAAGTAATAATAATAATAATAATTAATATCATAAGTAATAATAATGAATAATATTAATAATAATAATAATAATGAATAGATAATGAATATAATATAACTAGATAATAATAATAATTAAATAATTATAAATAATAATAATGAATAATAATAATATGAAATTAAAACTAAATAATAATAATAATAAATAATCAATAATAATAATAATAATAATAATCAAAATAAGAGATTATAATAAGTGATAATAATAATGATATAAATAATATAATAATAAAGTAATAATAATAAATGAATAATAATTTGAATGAAATGAATAATGAATGATCGAATAATATGAATAATATGAATAATAATTAATAATAAGGTAATCAATAGAATATAATTAATGAATAATAATTTTGTGGTGTTAAAAATAATAATATTATACACCATAAATTCTAGATATAATAATTTTTCAATAATAATGAATAATGACACTAAAGGAATTAAACATCAAGATAATGAAGTAATTAATAAATGAGAATATAATGAATAATAATGAAATAATAAATAATAATAATAATAATAAATAATAATATAATAATAAATAATAATAATAAATAATAATAATAAATGAATAATATAAGTACATAATAATAATAATAATAATCTAATAATAATAATAATAATGAATAATAATAGATAATCAATAACTAATAATAATATAATAATAATAATGAATATTAATGATAATGAATAGATAATAAGTAATAATAATAAGTAATAATAATAATAATAATAATGAATAATAATAATAATAGATAATAATAATAATAATAATATGATAATAATAATAATATAATACATGAATAATTTACTAATTAACAATAATAATGAATAATAATAAAATATAATGGTAATCACAGTAATGTAGTAGATGCAATGAAGTAATGAGAATGAAGTATACATAATAGCGTCAATAGCGATGCAATGAAGATATTAATTGATAAATTAAATAATAATAAGTAATAAATAAATATAATATAATAATAATAATAATAATATAATCAACTAGATAATAATGAATGATGAATAATACATATAATCAATAGTCAATAATCAATGAATAAGTCATAACCATTAAACGATATATGAATAAAAATAAATGAAGGAATAATAATAACTTAATATTAGATAATGTTCTTCGGATTTCTGAAGAGAAATGTTTAATAATAATAATAATAATAATAATAATAATAAGTAATGAATCATTAATAATAATATATAATAATGAATAATAATACATAAATGCAATGAATACAAATAATAGTAATGAATAGATAATAGATATAATAATAAATTTAAGTAATAATTAATATAGATAATTATAATAATAATATAATAATAATAATAAATAATAATAATAGGTAATAATAATAATCAACAATATGAATAGAAAATTAATATGTAATAGATAATAATAATAGATAATAATAATAATAATAATAAATGAATATTATAATAATAATATACAATATGAATCATAGTTAATAGTCAATGGGAATGGTTAAAAACCTTAGATTATTACATTAGGATTGCGAATTTGGTGGAGTTAGTTATTTATTAATATTTATTTAGGTAATAGCGTTTTGTTGTATTTATTAGTAAAGAGATTGTGGTAAGAGGTTTTGGGTTTTGAGAGTCTTGTGGCATTGAGTTGTACAGTTTAGCTTGCTTTGTAGCTGAAGCGCTTTTGAGGTGGCATTTGTTTTAGTGCTAGCAGAAAGGGGGAAGGGTTTATGCGTAAGTATGTGTTTCTTAGGGTTGTACTTGGTGGAGTTTGCTACGGCCGCCTTGGCTTGGTTTGAATGGAAAATTTGCTAGCAAGAAGTCCACATGCATTGTTTGATCGGGTCGGTATAATTTTAATGGTATCGTCTTTACAGGAAGTGATATATTTAGCTAAGTTCGTGTTAATAACTGAATACTTTAGGGCTTTTGGAATAGATGGGTTGTGTATGGCTGTTAAAATCTATTGAATTTGCTAATGAGGTGAATAAATCGCTTCTGTGTTCACTATACGAACAGGGTGAATTAACTGGAGTTGGCTTTGTGGTACCGAGATAAGATGGGAAGAGACAGTAAGAACGCTAAGTGAAAGGGTGTAATTAGTGGAATGAGTATGTATTTCCTAAGCAATGTAAAGTGCGTAACAAAATTTCTTAATTTTAAGTTTACAATTCAGGTATCTCGACAGTCTGCTAACTAAGGTTGTTAATATGCTCTTTATAATGTCCAGTTTATCTCAATCGAATTGTTTATTCCAATTTTGATATTTTACCAACAATAGTTTAAAGTTTATAGTTTCTTACATTGTTTAATACAGAAATATTATTTATCGTTAATTGGTTTGTTGCTAAAATTATGTAAGATGTGTTGTGAGTTTAAATTTGAAAGATATGGGGCTTGACTAGTAGTCATCTCATCCTCATGTTATGCATTATTTTGATGTTAATGGGTCATGGTGCTTTACGAGATAGAGACTAAGGCCATGTTTTTTTTCATTTGTAGGTATAAAATGGAGCAGTATCGTCAGCAAAATGAGACTGTGAAATAAGGGCGTTATGAGAGTTGAAGCGCAGATCACTTTGTATATTAGAGTAAATAAAAACGGTTGTTAAATGTGATGAGGTCACAGAAGAATTTTAACTCTTCATGGCACAGCGGGATTTTGAACACTGGGAACTCCACGGTGCTGCTGAGGTTAAGCAGGTAAACGGCGGCTTTATCGTCAGCTAAGCGCATCCACGTCCCCCAAAAAAGAACGCTTCAAGCGTTAGTATTTTAAGCACCGGTCTTCTCAACCCATAATAGCGTAATTAGGATGAGATAATATATCAATTAATAATAATAAGGTAATTAATGAATAATATACAGATAATAATAATATAATAATAAGTAAGTAATAAAATAAATAATAATATAAATGTAATTGAATAATTGAATAATTAATCAATAATTAATAATGGAATTAATTAATAATAATAATAGATAGATAGATAATAATAATAATAATAATAATAATATATAATAATAATAATAATAATAATAATAAAAATAATAATAAATTTCAATTCAAAGAACAATTTTGCTTGTTTTTGATAACATATTGGCAGAGTGATTGTTTAGATAGTGACAACAAAATATAAAAAGTTTTTCAAAAATGTCTGGATGTGGACAGATTATTAAGCAGCAATTAAAGGTAATCTTAAGATATCTGAAAAGAAGCTATTACTGGATTGCAACAAGACCGGGTGTGAGTCTTTTTGAGTCCTAACATGATACCCGTAAAATTGTATATTCTTAATTAGTAATAGACATTTTGAGTCCAGTTTAAAGAACTAATAAACAGGTTTTTGCAACTAGATCTTGTCTCTTTCTCGCTTATATAGATAGGCACTACAATAGTAGGATTTCTCTATTATTGAATATAAATCAGGGTAGGTTGGTAAAAATTAATAGTTAATAAATACCCGTAGATGAAAAATTTTCATCATGATAATAACATAAAATATTTTATAAATATCATTTATTATTATTATTATTATTTATTATTAATTTTTGTATGTATTGTTATTATTATTATTATTTATTATATTTATTTATTATTACTTAGTTTTATTATTATTATTATTATGTATTTTATTAATTATTATTATTATTATTATTGATTAATTCATTATTATTATTATTATTTATTATTATTATTTATTAATTTTAATTATTTTATACAATTACAAGCTTTGCGATTATTTTTCTTGACTATATGTATTATTAATTATTATTATTATTATTATTAGGTTATTATTATTATTATTATTACTTATTATATGTATTATTATTATTTGATAGTATTAATTATTATTTTATTATTATTATTATTGTTATCTATTATTATTATTATTATTATTATTATTAATTAGTTATTATTCAAATGTTATATTACTAATATTATTATTTATTATTACTTATGTTAATTATTAATGGTATTATTATTATTATTATTATATTATTATTATTATTATTATTATTATTATTATTATATATTATTATTATTATTATTATTATTGATTATTATTATTAATTATTATTATTGATTAATTATTATTATTATTATTATTATTAATTGATGTGTTATTATTATTATTAATTATTTATTATGGTTTTATTATTAATTATTATTATGTATTATTAAAATTATGGTATTATTATTATTATTATATTATTATTTATTTATTATTATTATTATTAATTATTATTGATTATCGATTATTATTATTTATCTATTATTATTTATATATTGATTGATGTGAATTAGAAAATAAATTGATTATTTTGATTATGATTAGTGGTGATTATTATTATTATTATTATTATTGATTTTTTGGTATTTATTTATTATTTTCTTTTAATTTATTATTATTGATTTTTATTATTATTATTACTTTATTATTAATTATTATTATTATTATTAATAATTATGTATGTTTTATTATTATTTAATGTATAATTATGAATTATAAATTATAATTAATAAATTTATAATTATAATTAATAATTACATAATTATAATTTATAATTATAGGAGTTAAGTCAATTAGATAATTATAGATTGAATAATTATTAATTAATTTATTAAATTGAATTACATAAATTTAAATCAATGTATTGAAGAAAAAGAATAACTTGATATATTATTATAGTTATTCTTGTTTTTAATATTATTATTATCTTCTGATATTAGTCTTTGATTATGATAATATTATTATTGCATTCATTTATTATTTAAATTTAATTATTAATTATGTATTATTATTTTATTAGTAGTAGTAGTAGGTTAGTAAGTATTGAGGTGTGAGTAGCTCGAGTTAGTAGTAGTGAGGTAAGTTAACTTACAGTTTGTTAGTAGTCAGTTACATTTAAGTAGTTCTGTATCAGTATTGTACTGCTATTGTAGTAGTAGTACCAGTTCATTACAGTAGTTTACGCGTGCGGGGATTGTTTATGTTATGTATCGTAGTGTTATTGTCTTAAGTGAGAAGTATTTGTTTATGAAGCGGACGTTTCATGGTATAAAGTAGAGTAGCTATAATAACTTAAAAACTCAACGTTAATGAAGGAATCTGTAAAGAAATAATAAGCAGTCAACCGGCAGTTAAAGTTAGTGCATGGGTCTCCAAACTGTGAATTATAAGCTATCTTTATCATAGCAAACTATTATGAGTTAAAAACTTATTTTTGTTCATCTGACTTAATTGGTTTTGTCGACCGGCATAAATAACTAACACCATATCGTTCACTTCTACATCCTTCAGAAATATCTTATAAGGCACCTGATTGTACTCTCGCATAATATCACTCCGAATTTCATGAATATACTTATAACTAATAGCATAACTGAGCTTACACATGCACATCGCTGTAGATCTGCCGAGTAAGGTTAATAGCATCAAATACGAACTTACTATGATAAATTCCTACTGAATAAAAATATGCAACTGCGAGCATGGAAATAGTTTTTGAAATGTCTTAACAAATTTTTAAGTGTTATTAAACTTAAAAATTCCTAAAAAGAACTAGCAATCTTAAATCATATGTTAAATATAAATGCACTTATACTATTTAAATAATTAATACATTTAATTTATAGTAAATAAACTTTATCTATTAGAGTGTCTAGAAATAAAAAATAAATTAATATTAATTTAATTATTATCTAGAGCACGACTCACGGGATACGGCGTGATCTGCGGAAGAGACGGAGCACTTTATACTCTTTATAAAATTAAATGTTTTAATCTCGTAGTGTTACTATAAAGCATTTGTAACGGTATATAGATACTAATTTGTTATTTATTTATGTTAGTTTTTATTAAGTTAAATTATAACATTTTCGCATGACATATATTATTTTGATATTTGTAATTATTTCTGTTTTCATTATTCAGATTAAGATATAATTTTCTGTTAATTGTAAATACGTGCGAGAGGCGCACATACGATTTAAACTTCATTAGGTCCTCATTTAATTTAAATTATTATTTGAGCATTTATTATTATTATTAAATGAAAAATATTAAATACAATATTTATTAATTAGTATTTCCTAGGACACATTAAATTAATCACACTATAAATAAGAGGTACTAGAGGATGTTCGTGAGGGTAGTAATATGACCATAGTACTCAATATGTAAAGGTCAACCAAAGTTGGAAATTAATTTCTTAGTCAGACATAAATAACATGATCTCGATTTACGACGATGATTATTTACTAAGTATTTTAAGTAAATTATTATTAAAAAATAATAGATCAGTACTTTTATTAAGCAACAGGGATTATATTATATAATTATTATTCTTATTTATCTTATTTTTTATATTATATTTATAATTCTAATATATTTCATTTATTATCTTATTTACTTATTTTAGTTATTATTATTTATAATTTAACTATTTCTATTAATTTTTATATTTATAAGTGATCATATTCTTATATGTATTTGATAGTATTATCATGATTCATGTATATTATTATTATGTATGATTATTTATAGTTGATTAGCATTTTGTTTGAGATAACATCATTTTATTAAGGTGCAGGAGAAAAACGTTTGGCAAGCTACAATTTAAAAGTGAATTGCGCAATCAACACCCCATGACCTTCTTCAGCCATAACTTGCCTACCTTGCAACAACCCTTCTTCGTGGGACTTTAAACACGGAGCTGGTCTACGCCCATCCGGCGCCCTTGTTGCCCCCCCCCACACACCCCCTCCATACCATAAAATTATATACAGACCTAGATATCGCACCCTACGCCACTTAAAATTTAATACAAGTAATCCGAATAAAACACATCATCAAACCACTAGAAGATAGTTTTGTTAAATAAGTTCATTAATCTCACTTTTGCATAATAAATAACTACCCACATTAAGAACAATATTGGCAGAATTTAGAAATACCTAATTAGGCATCATAATAGTTCGCATTATGTATTGTATTATTATTATTTGATTTATTATTATGTATTGATTGCATTATTGATTATGTGTAGTTATTATCTGTATTAATTATTATTAATTATTATTGATTGATTATTATTTAATTTATTATTATTAATATTCATTATTATTATTATTTAGTTTATTATTATTTATTTATGTATTGATTATTATTATTATTATTAGTTGATTATTATTATTATTATTAAGTTTATGTATATTTTATTGAATGTATTATTATTATTATTATTATATATCTTTATTATTATCATTATTATTATTATTATTATTATCTATTGATTATTTATTATATTATTAATTATTATTAATCGATTATTATTATATTATTATCGTATATTTTCTTATATGATTATTATTATTATGTGATTATTATTATTATTATTATTATTTATTATTATTATTATATTTATTATTATTATATATTTATGAAATTTTTTTATTATTATCGATCGTATCATTATTATTATATTATTATTGATTATTACTTTTTATTCATTATTATTATTATGTAGTTATTATTATTATGTATTATTATTATTTTTATTTTTTATTATTATTGATTATTATTATTATTTTTATGTATTATTATTATTATTACTTATTATTATAATTAATTATTAGCTATTATATTAGTTGGATTATTGTATTATTATTATTTGATTGATTATTATTATTATTACTTGATTGATTATTATTTTATTTTACTTTGATGTATTATTTATTATTATTATTATATATTATTATTTTGGAATATTATTATTATTATTATTATGTATTATTTTATTGATTATTATTAAGTATTATTATTATTATTATGTTTATTTCAATAGATAGGCTTTATTTTTATCAAATGTAATTATTGTTATTGTGTTAAAAATGAATATACTGTTTTCTTTACTCTGTAATTTTATGATTATCATTTTGAATATTGTCATTAGCGATTCAGGTATTATTATCACTACTGTGATTGTATATTATAATTTTAATATTAGGAAAACTAACACAGGTGCATACTGATAAAATCAGTATCTATTTAATGTTATTATATCAGTTTCTTGAAAATATCTTTAATGTGTATTATTACTAATTAAGAATATACAATATTACAGGTATCATGTTGAGACTCAAAGGACTCGACATGGAGTTGCAATTAGTAATCGCCTTTTCAGATATTTGGGAGATTAACGCTTTATTATTCATGATGGTTCCCCATGAGAATTTTGAAATTTTGTATTGTGAATATAAAAATCATGAGAAAAAGTGTTATCAAAATATGTTCTATTAACTCTCAGAAAGAAAAATTTTATGAAACTAATTCTTATGATTATTTATTAAAATTATTATTATTATTATTATTATTATTATTATTATTATTATTATTATTATTATTATTATTATTATTATTATTATTATTATTATTATTATTTACAAATCGAGATTCGATGTCATTAAAAAAAAAAAAAAATAATTCAATATTTTTAATTTTCAATTAAATGATTTTGAAAAAAAAGAAGACTAAAACGAAATAGGAAAAAAAAAAAAAAAAAAAAAAAAAAAAAACAACGGTTGCTTTTTAAAAAAAATCTTGAAATTTTCAAATTTGTCATTTAATTTTATAGAGCCAATAGGATAAGCTTATTTTATTCTCCCATTTTATGTTTTTAAATTTAAGTTTGAATTTACAAAAAATTATTTGTTTAAATCTTTTAAATAATAGATAATTTTTAATTAACAATAAAATTGTTTTCGAAAAATTATTTTTGATGGAGATTCGAGCTCAGTATTTAGAAATTTGTGGATGATACACAAAGCTCAGAAATCACAAATTGTGAGAAAGATCATCAATTATTCCAAAGCGATTTGAATAAGATTGTAAATTTGTCAAAAACATGGCAAATGAAATTTAATGCTGATAAATGCAAGGTCATACATTTTGGGAGTAGGAACAACGAATATGATTACATAATAGATAACTCAGTTATCAGAGTTGTCAGTGAGGAAAATGATGTAGAAGTATTAATTAATAAGGATATAAAGTTTGCGAAATAATGTGCTGAAGCTGTTAATAAAGCTCTAGAAAGATCAGATAATAATTTGCAGTTCTTCAGTGATTTCGAAACGGACAAAATTTTTTAAAGGGCATTTTAAAGAATGAAATAGTTACTAGTAACAATCAAAATAAACCTTCAATTAAATTTTGTAATGCTTTAACAGAACTTAAAAAGAAAAAAGAAATAGTGATAACTAAGAGTGATAAAGGTAGCCAAATTGTTATATTGAATCATAAAGATTATATAACTAAATGTAACGATATTCTTTCAGATAGCAATACTTATTCCAATCAAAAGCAAACCTTTAAAAAACTCCCAAATAGAA
>JABUQX010105012.1:0-20000 GCA_015478945.1 Trachelipus rathkii | reverse complement strand
AAAAAAATATAAAAAACAAACACAAAAAACTAAAATTTCAATAACAAAAATAAATAAAAAAGACGAGCGCCCAAACCCGACGACTCCTCACACAACTGGCTTTAATTACATATACTAGATTCAATCCCATACAATACAAACACATTAAGGGAAGACAGTATATCATAATCAACACTCATCACAGGTAAAAAAGACAAACGGAACAAATATTACTATTTATGCAATTATATCTAACTGAAATGATCATCTATTTAAAAAAATAAAGAAATTTTAACAATAAAAAAATAACAAATAAAATCACACAAAATAATAAAATAAAACATATATACACAGAAAATATATATATATACCCCTACAAACAATAGCAAAAACAAAAACTAAATAAATAAACTATATATGTGAATTTCTTAAACAATCATCATATATATCAAAAAATAAATACAATTAACATTAGGCGGTAAATAAACAAAACAAATAAAATATATAAAAAATAACTATACACATAAAAATACAAAAAACCAACATAATTAATAACCATAACAAAGCTCCAAAAAAAACTGGAACGAGACAAACAAAATAAACAAATATATAAATCAAACTAATAACACTATAACTATAAAAAATCTAATATAATATAAAAACCATAAAAAAATAAAATAATAACCACCAATATATATACAACCATACACAAAGAATAATAGTATCTAAAAACCTATAACCTAATACCGCCCAACATAATAACCCAACCAAAACCCTAACCAATACCCTAATACCCATAAACCCTAATAAACATAAAACCTCAAATAATAATAACTAAATACAAAAAAAACATACACTATATATATATATATATTATATATATATATATATATATATATATAACTATACTACTAATATAATATCATCATAAAAATATCCCAATAAATATAATAACACATATAAAATAATAAACACTCACCACCAAAGTAATTTTTAAAACCCCAACACAGAAGAATAACCTTTCGAAACAAATACCTATCAGATGCCCTATGATATAATAACACCAATACACTAATTTTATTGTAAAATATACAATAAACGATAATTAAAAGCATTTCTGAAAATAATAAAAATAAATCAATAAACCTTGTAAATAAAAGACAGAAAAACACACCCAAAACCCAACACTCGAGATGACCCAGTAACAAAAACGGACTAAAACATAATCTTATAATGAACATCAAAATTAATAAGATAATATATTTAAATTTGAATACACTTCAAACCTTGACTTTCACCTAAATAACTGAACCAACCCATATTAGGAAGAAGACAGGAATTTGGATGAAATATCGGTCTTATAAGCGAACAAAAACCCTCTCACACCATGAAGAGAGACAGATACATCCTTATATCCTAGACGCCACAAACGAACAACACAAAACCAGGACTAGCTAAAGAGCCCAGAACACAACGATAGACACCACACTAAAAGACCAGAAGAAAAGGAGACCCACGCGCTCAAAGATCACTAAGAATACAAGAGAGCGATGTGAAACCAGAACAAAAATGTAGCATAACTCCTATTTCCACATGGCTCATAGAATTCTATGCGCTTGACATAAAAATTAAGACACCCCTCATAAAGAATTAGGAATCTCCTCCCATACCGAGGAGCCGCGTTTGGTTAATAACTGTGCCCACTAAAAATATATATAAAAATAATAACACACCCCCCAATACAACTATAATTATAATAATAAACACTAAAAACATTCACAATCACAACTAATAAAATAAAAACAAAATAAAAGTATACCATCCCGCCGCCACCCGCTACAATACCCTTTGTATTAGTATATAATAAATAAAAATAATAAACCACCCATCATCAAAAAATATAATTAATAACCACATATCTCAAAACAACTGAAAGTTCAGTCATTTGGGAAAAACTAAATAATAAAAAAGAAAACTCCCTAGAAGATCAACACATAAATAAAATCATTAAAAAAAAATAATAATAAAATAATATATATATATATAAAAAATAAAAAAAATAGATATATTATATATAATATATATATTATATATATATAAATATATAAAAATAATCAAATAATAAATATATATATAAATATGATAGATAATAAAAAAAAACGATATACCAACACAAAAAAAAAAAAAAAAAAATAAAATATTAAATAATATAAAATATTATAAATATGAAAAAAAATATAAACTATAATAAATAACTAAAATAAAAAAAACTACCTTACACATTATAATATAAAAGATATAACTCCTCATATATACTCAAAACATATACCCACTAATATAAACACTTACCTTCTTCACCATATTCCCCACCATTGTCCTGAATTAAATATTCCGTTAGCAGATTTTGGAGATATGCAGCCTGCCTCCCAACCCAAAAAAGACTTATAAAAAAGAAAACGAAAAAAATGGCTACTAAAAACAAGTTGACGAATCAAGATAAAATGCCATAGACAGTACAAGCAGAAATAAATGCCTCGGCCCCTTTAAATATAGACAAATTGCTCCTACTGTTATAGTTTCACACCCCTATTATAAATATAGACCACAATGATAGATCTCCAAACACAGAACTATATATGTTGACTCCCAAAAAACAAACAAAAATTTAAATAATATGCACCTACACATTAATTGTTAAAATTAGATATACTTCATACACTCCCACAAACAAAGGGTTCCAAAAAAAATCAAACATTTTGAAAGAACATACTATTTATAAACATCCCGTCAGATCCGCAAGCTTAATTAGATATACAATCCTCCGATCCACATTAACTTTAATACCAAGTATTATAAACAAGAACACTTTAGGAAGCTTTACTTGAGACTAGAACCCATCTGTACATGCTCTTGCATAGCGCTCGAAAATAACATTTGAATGGAATAAAACAAAATTGACAAAAGTAGCAAAACTATCACACTCTTCGCACATCTCGAGAGAAATCATTAAAATCAGATTCAAAAAATAAAATGAAAAAAGCAGCCACGAATAGTCCAATGCAAACATATTTTCTCAAAGTAAAAAATTCATGTGCGAAAAATCAGAGCTTTTTGCCACAGCACAACCGCGTACAATCCTATAAGAATGATCATGAAAAAATCATATCACATATGCTTAGTTTTTCAAAATAATAAACGCCAAAACTAGAATCGATGGGAGCATTTCTTTGCATTCTTGACCGAGCAACCCCCCAACCTCAAGAGGTAGACAACTCATCACTTATAATAACCATCAATGGCCCTTAATTTTTATGCTATGCAATCCAGTTACGAGTGAAAACTTAGAACGTCATTCTTTAAAATCCTGTACACAAAATGCACCAAAACAATTACAAAAGCCCTTCTGGACTTCCCTCGCAAAATTTGATGCATAATTCAATTTAATTAATCAATCAGAAGAACTGCAACCCCATCACGTTCTAAACAAGTCAGAGTCAAAACTATATAGCAAACATTTCTCTCGGCGCCCTAAAGACCAAAACCTAACATCCGTCGTGCAAAAGTTAAATACTTATGATATTACAAATTAACAATAAAGATGCATAATTAAAAGAGAACATAATTTAATATTAAATATATAAGTTACTCTATCAGAAAAAAACAAAATTAACGCACTATTAAAAAAGTACAAAACTATACCAAATAGAAAATCTATTACGATATTAGCGCTCTACTCTCCCTTGTCTAACAAACAACGTTGAAAAGCGGAATCGAGAAGAGAGAAAACAATGAAGGAACAAAAGTTATGAGAAAAGTCTTCATCAATTCTTAACAATGCTCAAGACTCAAACTGACAAAAAATCCACTTGAAGGCACTGTCATCAGCAGGAGCTAGACATCCAACAAATCCAATGTAAGGTAAAATAGACATAAGGATTTGCATACACAGTGGCAACTAAAAAATACATTATCAAACGCTAATGCTCTGAAAAAATCACTCAGAAACATATTGCAAAAATTTCAACACCTCCAAGTCTCTTCCTTTAATGAAATTAAACAAAACATACACATAAAGACCAATTCCAAATACCTCACCCTTCATGAATATTTTTGTTCATTTAAATTTACCAAAAATTACTCCATTACTATTAAAAAATACACAAATTTTAACAACAATATATTTATTATTATGTTACCATCTGTATCATCTGAGCAACCTAAAAAAAAAAAAGCTACAATCATCACAAACGCATAAAAGAAACTGAAACACAATTATCATGTTTTATAAAAACCTAGTTTAGATTATTGATAATACATTATGACTCACGGAATCGATTTACGTACCCAAATATGACTGTATTAAGAGGTTAAGAGATTGAAAAAGTCTTTGAAAGATTTAATTCTAAAATATCATTTTTTATTATAACTGAAATATTAAAAAGAGATTTGCGCATATCCTCTAAAATCTCACTTAATATATCTCTTCCTATTCCGAAAAATGGCTTGCATTATTCCGGCTATTTTATGACAAACTTGTAAAAGAACAGCAAAATTCCGTGCAGCCTTCGATTGCATCTTTTGGCTTTGCGTAAACATGTTTTCTGTGCTGTCAAATATTTAGATTATCAGTTCATGAATTTTTTCTATACTTACTTCGCTTTTGAGGGAAAATCAAAAAAAACAACGAATGTAGATAATTTATTTAAGTTAAAAGCATTGGAAATACCTCAATCCAAATTCACCATATCTTATGGTATCGAGTACTTACAAACAAGTACTCAAAATAACTACTGAAAAATGAAATATTATTATCCAAACAACTAATCAAAAAAGATAGTCCTACACTTTCCATATACTTTAATGGAAAATGGTATGATTATATTGTATAAATTTTTGATATTCACATCATTTTCAAAAATACAAAATGTAAAATGGTATATTTTTATACAGACTAGTTAGTCACAACACAACTGGCAACTGACCTTACTTCAAACGAAAAGATTTTGAGCTTCGAGCGTAATAAATGCATGAATCACATCGACAAGAGTAGCATTTGAAATTGATAAGCTCATGTGACTTCTAACTTTCTCTATTCCTATGTTCTAATTATACATTAATCAATATTTTACAAAATAATTGTCATATTATAGTATTATATAATATTACTAAAAAAAAAAAAAAAAAAAGAAAAAAAGAAGAAAAAAAAAAAAAAAAAAAAAGAAAGAAAAAAATAAAAAAAACCAAAAAAAACCAAACCGAAACCAAAAACACCGAAACACCCACCAAACAAACGCACAGAAAAAAAAGAAAACCACACAAAAAAAACAACACAAAAAACACAGCCAAAGAGCCCACACACCCCAACAACCCACAACCCAAAACAAAGCACCAACAAACACCCCCACAATCCAAACAACCCAACCTCCAACAACCACAAACCCAAACAACCAGCACCACAAAACACAACCCACACCCAGAACAACAGCAGACCAAACCACCCCACAGAAAAGACACCCACCACAAAACAGAGCCCAAACAAAACAAACCAAGCCCCCAAAACCCACACAACACACACCAACCCCAAAACACAACAAACACCAAACAAAAACACAACGCAACATACCCAATATTAGGTCTTGTCCTAAATAAATACTCATAAAATAATAAAGGTATATATATTTAAATAAACATATATACGATACATAGTTATTTTAAATAACCCACCCAAAAGATCACAATACTGACGCAACTAACAGTACACAAAATAACACTATCACACAACCCTACAATAATACCACACCAAATATGAATATATACAATCCAATATAAAACATCAGACCCAAAATACATACGACCATAACTCAATACTCATATAACAGATAGAGAATAAAACAACATATATATATAATCGCACCTCCTATTATTTCATCATAACAACAACCTTCTACAAATAGACCAAACACTGAGTACACCCCACGATACCTGTGAGTAAAACATGAGAAACATATGTACATCACGTCGATGCAGGTCAACAACGTACCTACCGACCCTCAAGAGCAAAAAAAACAATGATCCGGCCATAACGAACACGTACTCGCCCTCAGACCTGATTGCCCGGCGCCACCACAAACTAACCAAAATATAATACTGCATAATAACACTCAAATACGTATATAATAACATAATACAAACCACAACAACCAATAAACATATCAACTAAATATAAAAATAAAACTATTCCTAATATACACTATAAAAAAATATACTATAAAAATACTACATACTCAAGAAAACAAACCCAGCTAATAATGATACGAATATACATATAAAACACCTAATAACTGAGAGCAATTAATACATAGTATAACATATATCTTATCACTAAAAGAGCCAAACTAGCGATTCACACAAACAGACGAAAAAATATAAATACCACAACATAAAACTATAATAACCCAGCCTACTATATAAAAATAGTCATATCCCAACGCAAAATATATATAAATAACAAACTAATCATCTCCTCAAAACTAAACAAGCATACTAACCCCCCCCTAGGAGAAAATATATATAAAGAATATATAAAAAAAAAAAAAAATATAAATAATATAATTATACAGTGCAGATCAAGGGGGGAACCAGGGCAGGACCATAGGTCAACCACCCCGAGAAAATTTAGGACACTAAGCCAATTTTAAGTATTTTCATATCCTTAAACCAAAAAAATATGGACCCAAAAAATAGGATATTTTATTATATTTTGGATTTTTTATGTGTTTAGAAAAAAAAATATATATATAATAATATATATAAATAATAATATAGTAAATAAATAAAAAATAAAAAAAAATAAATATTATATTAATAAATTAATAACGATAATAAATAAATACTAAATTTTTAAATAAAATCTTTGTAAAATAATTAATTACATCTTATAAAATATAAACGAAAAGAATAAAAATTATATGATAATATATATAATATATATATATATAGATATATATATATATATAATATATATAAAGATAAAAAAAAAATAAAATAATAAAAAAAATATATAAATATAAAAAAAAAAAGTATAAAAAAAAAAATTTAAATAAATAAAGATAAAGAAAAAGCGAATAGAATGAAAAGAATGTAAAAGAAAGAATAATAATTAAATTATAATCAGAAAATATTATATATATTTTAGATTTATAATATATATATTATATATAGTTATAGATATGTATATATATATTATAATATATATTATATATATAGAATATACTGTAATATAAAAAATATAATATAGATAAATTATAAAAACAAATAAGCATATATAATCAGATATAATAAATAAATATAATATAATATAATAAATAAATAATAATATATAAGATATAATGAGATATAAAGGAAGGAGAAAAAGCCCCGGAGTGCGCAAGACACGCCGCAAACAACAGCCACGCAATCGCGAAACGACGCCCCGCCGCGGCGACAATAACTACCCCCATACACAAATACCCCCGTATAATATATATTCACCTAAAATAAAATAAAAAATAAAATATATATAACTATAATAAACCTAAAAAAAAAAACCCCGAAAAAAAAAAGTTCCACACACTTCTACTGGCTAATCACATAACCACATAAAACTCTATAATATATATACAAATACAATTCTCAGAAATAAATTATAAATATCAGTACATCAGCAAAACAAGTCAATATAACTCACCTACTAAAATACATACATAATACAAATTAAATAATAATATAACAAATAAAATAATAAAACCATACTAACCTATATATACATAACCACATCATGAAAAAAGTAATATAAAGAAACGATTATTTGTCTGGCACCCAACCAAAAAACCATAAATCCACAACAGGATAGACGAACAACAACCCATCAGTATAAAAACCTATAATAGCCCATAAAAAACTACTCATCTTATCAAAAATAAATATCCACTCATCAAACTATATCTATTCATATTATATATAACTATATAAAATATATATATAATAAGCTAATATATACTCTAAATATACAATAGATATATAACATACTCAGATATATCACCATAATATAACCAATACTATATACATACTATATACAAAATTACATTCTATGGAGTTTTCTTTATTTCATATAACCATAACCTATACGAATATAAAAATACACATACTAATATAAATAAATATAATACTACTACTCACCCATAGGCACTATATAGATCAATAGCCACAAGCTATTAAACATAAACTATATAAAAACCAAGCAAATAATTATTAATAAAAATTCATCTAAGAAAAATTATATAAATATAAATGAAAATATATAAATATATAACGCTAACCTATCTACCCCACTAACAAATATCAATACTACCAAAATACAACTATAATACATCAATATCTATCAATACTACTCACATTTAAACCAATAAACATCGAATCAACAATAGTATAAATAAAACGTATAAATAATGTTCCCTGAGAAAAATACATTTGACAAAAATCAAAAAAAACAAAACTATATCATAACAACATACTCCTAGCTCATATATACATAATATAAAACCTAACGAACTACAAACCTAAAAAAAAATACTATAATACAATAATAAATAGACCTAGCAACTATAATTACCACATAATACTATATTATTAATATATAGTATCAAAACCAATGATAAATTAAAATATTATCACTACAAATCACAAACATACATATACCCATAGATCTAAAGGTATAGAATACTTATATACACATACAACTAACAATCATAAATACAGTACTCATATAACATATAAACCAAAAGAATAACACACTCATCATAAATATTAACTCATAACTATACCGTACCAAAAAAATAATAACCCTCAAAAAAAACGAACAAAACGATCAAAATAAGAACAAAACAAACATAAAAAAACTAAAACTAATAAGCAAAACCACCTCACCTATTATATATAGATCTAATATACTACCATTAGGCCATGACTCCATAGCTAACTAAATATAAATCAATATATATATATAAATATACAAAGCAAACCCTATAATAATCTAACAAAACAATATATCCTATAAATTATCATTAACTCAATAAAATAACCATATATATATAAATAATAACAAAAATCAATAGAATATATATTACCTCGTATAAATATATAAACATAAATATATAAAACTACGAACTACATATATATCCAAATAGCGCAATAAATAATACCGTAATATACCAACCATATATACAACCTTATATATATTAATATAAAACCAAATATTATATAATAACTAAAATAATGAAGTATGATACATATACGTACTACTTAAAAAAAAAGAATATATAATAGATAAAATAAAAAATAAAATAATATATATAATAATAATTATATAATATATAATATAGAAAAATAGATAAGAGATAATATAATAATAATATTAAGATAATATATATAAATATAAATATATATAGATAATATAATATATCCGCCCAAGTAAATAATATCTATCAACTATATCACCTCATAAAAACATAAATAATATAATCACGTAATATAATATAAACAACCAAAAAATACATATAATATATAAATTAAAATAAAAAGTATACTCACTCACCTACCACAATAAGTACCGTACAACCCACATAATACCAAAACTAACCCTAAACCTACCTAACACTCAGATATACGCACACTATCTATACTAACATACCCTAAACACTATATAACTCTCAAACTTAAGCCCACCTAATAATCTCACCCACATACAAACAAATATATACACTAACCTCATACTACTAGCTCAATATATATACCAAATCTCATACTAATATACTAATAATCATAGTACCCAATACCTACTTATATCACACCAACAAACTACGCAAATACTAATTATACATATATACGAATACACATCACATCACCAAATATAATACATATATATGAACCAATAAAATACCTACTAACTAATAAACCACAACCACAATAAAATATAACTCACACTATAAGAACACATATATAAATAAAAAATAACCGATATTAAAAACTCACTAATCTTACACGCAATAACAACCCTCGTCACATCAACACTAATACAAACAACCCACCCGACAAATCCCACAACACGACAAAACAACCAACACCCGCAAAGTAACATACTACGTTCTAGTACTATATACCTACGATCAAATCCTCAGTTAACCAACACTAAATCATATAATATCTAAACTCACCGTACAGACATTAAAGAATATAAGAATAATATAATATAACCCCTAAAATAAAAAAAAAATATATAATATAAATAATATAATATAAATAAATATATAATAATAAGATAAGAAAAAATTAATAATATGAAAATTATTAATAATATATAATAATATATTGCATATTGGTCAATGTTCTAAGGAAACCGAATTATTATTATAAAAAAGGATGACCAAAGCCGAAATGAAGTATTAACTTTATAATTCAATATTTAAATATTTAAAAATCAATGTATTAGAGGGTGATATAGCCCATCATCAGATACTAGAAAAAATAGTTATATTAAAATACAAATAGATAAACAGTCATAATATAAAATATAACTAAAAATGACTATAGATTTTACATAACTCGGCAAATCAAAATAAAAAAAATTAATTTAATAAGGAAAAAATAAAAATTAAAAAAAAAAATTAAAAGATAAAATAAAATAACCACAAAAAGCAAACCCGAGTAACTAAGCGACATCATAATAAATACAAAAATAAACAAATAGTACGCTATCGTGATACGGAGAGTTAAACATATAAAAGAGATTGCGAAACAAATTCACAATTATTTGCTATTTGTAATAATGGCGACTAATATAAGTCATAATATAAAGCGATTCATAAACTAATACTACTATAATCAGTGTCATGATAAATGATATTTATCCTTAAAAGATAGAAATTTAAAATAACAATTTAATATTCAAATTAAGATAAATATGTAAAATAAAATAAATATAAAACTACAAGAAATGATATTTCCAACACAACAAATTCAAGCCTATATAAATGAACCCTAATGATATATCACAATCCTAAATGATATTTAAATACCATTAAATGATATTCCCTCCAATTAATAAAATCAGATACTTAAATACACTAAAATGACTCATCAAATAATAAAAATTCTGATATTCCTACAAATAATTAAACAATGATATTCAAAATACTAATGAAAAATATTCAAAATCTGTGATATTCAAATAATAAGTGATATTCAAATAATAAATGATGCATATTCATAATTCATAGCAGCTGGCATGATTCATGGTAAAATGATAGCAAGATAAATGACAAAGATTACATGATAAAATAGATAAATGAGTATAATGATAAATGGTAAATGATTAATGATTCAAATGATAAATTAAACTGATAATGATGAATGATAAATGATAAATGACTAAATTTATTAAATGAAAAATGAATTAATTAACGAATAAACACAAGTAAAATGAATAAAGAGTACGAATAAACAAAAATAATAAAATACGATGTAGGGTTAATGGAACAAAATAACACAGTAAAACACACCTAGTATATCTAGAACCTAGAGTGTATAGACATGAAGAGAAGTTCTATATAAAATTACGAGCGTGGACACAAGATACAAAATATCTATTAGACATAATATATAAACACTCGTAATTAATAAACTTCATCTCATATAAGATCAACCTCACTATACTACTATTTACTATAATACTAGGTCGTGAATACTGTGCTAAAAATTCCATTGTTCATTAACCCCTCATCGCGTAATATTCATTAATTTTATCTTTAATCCTATCGGTTTGATTCCTCATTTCACTTTTGTTTATACAGCATAATAATATTATCTATATCGAATTTATCGTTAATCATTTATCCATTTACTTCATTGATCAATTATATCATGTAATTCATTTATCATTTAATCACCTTTATCAATCTATCATTTAAATCAATCTTATAACATACCCCCCACACCTCTGATCATTTTTCATTATCACCCTTATCAATTTAATAACTCCACTCTTAATCAATTCTATCACTCCCTATCCACTCTCTCTACCTTCTACATTTATTATAAACTGCATATCAGTTTATTAATTTGCATAATCACTTTATTATTGAATATCAACATAATAATAATATAATGAAATATAACAAAAACATATATCTGTATAAGAGATGATCATGTTATTATAACCGAATATCACTCTTCATTATCTCTGAATATCACCCTTTATTATTTAAATATCCTCAATATTATTAATTAAATCATCCCACTTATCGCCTATTAATTAAAACCAAATATAACATTTTATTTGCTCAATATTCATCTACACAATCATTATTAAATTTATAAAATATCATTTAATTATATCTCACCTCCATTCATTTATTATATGAATATTCATTAATTATATTAATATCATTTAATATATTTAACCCAATATCAAATTTATATATTAATAAAATAAATCATTTATTTATTTAATATCATTATCAATTCTTTATAAATCTCAGATTATTCCCTAATCCGTCCTGGATTTAGACTGATTTCCATTAATACAAACTACAAAAAAATAATTTAAAATTTTCAACCTTAAGTTAACCGTTATACACGCAACCTCAACCCTTACTAATTCTGACTTTAAAAATTACTGTCGTTTTCAAATTCCCGAAACTTATACTTTATATATTTTATTTATATTATTTATTTTTATTTTATATTTTATATTTTTATTTTATAAATATTAATATTTTTGATTTTAGTTATATTTTTTCAAATATATTACATTTATTATTTATATTTATATAATATGACTGTTTATCTAATTTGTATTTTAAATATAACTATGTTATCAGAATATCCTGATGCATGGGCCACGACGGCACTCGAAAACGTCGATGCATTTAAAAAATATGTAAAATTGAAATATATTAAGTATCATAAATGAACCCTTCCATTTCCGGACTATGAAGTACTCCATGTTTATGAATAAAAAATATAAAAAATATACCTATGAAAATACATACTTAGAAAAACCTAAAAATATACCTATATCCCTCAAGCATAAGACCACTTTCTCACTACTAAAACAATATCCATACTAACATATCTACCATCAAGCTCATAACCCACCTAGCTAATCTATAATAGTCACTAAATAAAACTAACCACCTACCGCACACACAACTACAACGACACCTTACAAATACATACTCACCTCACCAACACAATCACTAATAAAAAACAGCATATATATATAAATAATCCAATATAATCATAATATATACATAAACTCAATATACTAAACTATATACACTAACCACTATATATAATACATACTAGCTCCTGTCACAGATATACCCTAACATATATATACGATACCGACCATAAGTATATATAGCTATACAATATACCTCATACGCCGTATACTTCATCTCTCCTCAATAAAACTACTCTACAAGCCCAACTCATTATACCCTATACTCATAAACACAAATAACACTAAAGCTAACAGTAGCACTAAAAAATAATAATATATCATCACTCTTCACGCTATACTAGCACCACATGCAACACTCCCTAACCACCCTCAGTACCATATCTATCAATACACTCAATATACACCTAACTATAAATTCTAATATTATAAAAAAATAAGCTCATAAACTATACACATATACCGTACATCACACACATAAATAAAACCATATAATCAATAAACTAATACTACCGGCAAAGTATCTCGAACCACCAACTAATCCAATAAACACTACAATCAATCAACCCTACTCACATATGTACCATAATACTTAATGAATGCACCAACCAGTTAAAGAAACAAATAGCCTGATATACTATCATATCAATACAACATCAAAGTATAAATATAAAGTACCATATAATAAGCTCGTCCACCACCAAACATACCGCCTCATACAACCTCCAAACCAAGTATCTCATCCAATGCCAAGAACAAATAAAATCCTAACAAGCCAACACCAACCAAGCCCCACATCCCCGCACCCCAAAAGAAACGCGCGAACCAACCAAAGACCCCAACCCAAACAACCCAACCACCCAGTTATCACTAAAAAATAATATCATACTACCTCCTATAACTCCTATGATAAACCCATCAATATCACATAACACGTCAACTATACCTAATCTACATACCATAAAACCGCTTATAACAATACACCAACTACCCAATAAAAACCGATACCTACTACTACCATCAATAACTAATACATATACATCAATCAATTATACCTACTAAACCATAATATAATACAAAGAACCCCCCACCGCCCACACCCATTCTATATATATATATATATATATATATATATATATATAAAACGAAAAATATAATACCATACTCAACTCTAAAAGTAATAACACCACCCATAATCACCTCACCTCACCAAAAAATAATATAACCATGCTATATATATACCAACCCAAAAAATAAAACCACATAATAAAATTAAACAAACCACAAGAAGATTTTTTGCGATATAACTGTCTCCGCTCAAAAAACTCATACGCATCATCATATACCAATAAGATACCAAATATAATTAATATATATACATAGCCACGGTTATATTACTTATATTTAATAATATCATATAGTACAGTAACACAACGTAAATTACAACCCGGTGCAAACAGTCAAAATCAGCTCTACCTCACAATAACTAACCTCACTCATAAATAACAATATCTAATACCATAGTATACTACACTATATCACATCAACTAATAAAAGCTACTACACCAACCAAACCCTCACAACCTATCCACCGATATATACCCCACCTTATCACTATACCCCCCTCACTACCAACACTACCCTAAAACTTATATCCTGATACCACCCGAGAAGAAGATAAAAAAAAAAAAACCTGGACGGAAGATTTATAAGTTTGATCTAATGCGAAATTGACCAGGTTTACAGAAGTAAAAACAAACAAAATATTTCACGTTATATCAACAAAAAAATAAAAATAAAATAAAAACATTGAAAAATATTCATTGTGATTTCAAATGTTTTCTTATTTCAGAAAGAGTAGTTCAATAATAAAACAATTAATTATTAAATCAAAAATTTTATAACCAGTAAAATACTTAAAATAAAATTAGAAAAAGAAAAAAAAAATTATAATAGGTTACTATTTAATTAATAAAAAAATATATAAATTTTAATTAAAAGATTACATTATGAAATCAAAAACAATTTCGCTTTATGTTATTTATGATAATATTCCTCCAAGAGTGCATAAAGCTAAAAGAATTTACTCTTTCCTGGTTTATCAAACAAAAAATATAAAATAGGGGATAAAGACCACGAAAATAAATCTACTACGAAAATAATAAACTTATATAACTTTTAATAAAAATTAACATTGAGATAAACATACAGTAAAAATAAAAACAAAATACAGTGCAAAAAATAAAGATATATATATAAAACATAATACTGTAAATTAATATATATATAACTGTAAATATATTATATAACCTATATATATATATATATATATTATGAATAATAAAAAAGTTTTCAAATAATAAAACACATAATATACTACAAAGTAAAATATAATAGATAATAATAATAATATATAGTCACATTGGAGAGAAATCATTTAAAAGAAAACTCCGAAATCATTAGAGATCATCTGAGAAAACTCAACTATATACCTTAACTATTATTTCTTTGACTTAAAGGAAAGGAAATCTTCTTGTAGGACTTAGAAGAAAAACCAACAGGTCAAATAATATAAATATGAAAAAAAAAAATTAAAGAGAGTTTTAATTAAACTAAACTGCAACTTTAATTATATAATGAAAATTTATAAATTAAAAATAAATCCTATCAAACATGCTAATTTAATGGCCAAAGAAAACCTATTAAGTAAATACCAAACTTTATAAGATAGAATTTCGTAACTTATAAAGTAAATATTTATTCACAATATAGTTTTTTTTAGTTTTAAAAACATATTCAAGGAGCCGACGCATAATTACCTAATGACAAAATTAAATTATTTCATTTCGATTTCATTTAATTTATTTTTTAACTTTTCCAAAATAAAATTAAACGCGAAGCCTTTCACTATATATACTTTACCTTTAAAAATATAAAATAGTTTATAATAATATATAGTATTATTACATAATTATATTATTAAAATATATTATGTATTATTTATTAATGTATTATATATACTTTGATTATTATTTATTAAACTTAAATTGATTAGATTGATCTAATGATTATATTAATTCATACATCTCTTTAAACAAAAACTCACTTCGAAAAATTAGAGTTAAAACTAATTTTAATATAAGTTTTTAAACAAAATATATCTCATAAGTCAATACTCAATGCACTCCAATTAAAAAAAAAAAAAAATTAGAAAACTAAAATCCATTTTATAACAGTGAACAGGTATTTCATAGAATAAAAATAATATTTTTTATTGATAGTTCAATTTCTTTTTCATTTCTAATATCATTTCTTTTTGTTATTTTTATATGACAGTTATTCCCACTATTAAATAAAAAATCCAACTGATACTTCCACAATAATCAATGGCTAGGTTTTCAATCACTTCTGTTTACTACCCCAGAACTTAATTAAAAAGCTAGGAACTACTCTAGGATAACATCTACGTACATCCATATATATAATAATGAAAACTATATATATAAACCTAGTAGCACGTGTCACTACTATAACGCGATGGCGCCCATCCACCCACTAGACCATACTCAGTATAAAATAAAATAAGTATAATAAAATAAATAAAATAAGAAATAATTATATATAATATATAATATATAATAATAATATATGATAATAATAAGCATAATAATACATAAATAGCTATATATATAAAAATGATTTATCTCTCAAATAGCAAAATATAATAATACCCGAATGAAAATGTAAAATATAAAGAAAATACAAAAAAAAATAAACTAATATAATAATATATATATATATAATATATATATTATATACAAATATTTAATAAGATACTCATAGTATATAATATAGGTATACTCTATAATATTCAGAGCAAACCTCTCTGGTAGAAACTGATCAACTCTGGACAAAACACGAGCCAACAGCCAGCGATAACCTAACGTACCACGGCTAACCTAACAACCGAATAACCCTAACCTCCACCGTAACCTAACCTAGCCTAACTTAGACCATAAACCTAACCAGTAACCTTAATTAAATTTTCATTATGCTATACCAGGTTTTGATCTACAGGAAACTTAGTCAGGTTACTGGCTGTTTTAAACGCTGCATTCGATCGAACGATCGTTGACATATAATCCTCACTAGTATGCGAGTATAATGCTCTCAAAATGCCTATTACTTAATCCATACTCTATAGCACATACAGTATATAGATATAAATAAAAATACAAAAATATAAAATAAAAAGATAACTCAAAACAAAATATAGCAACATAAATGAATATAGACCTCAAATACATAATCCAACAAAAAACTTAACTAATAATGGTTACCCTCAAATTAAAATGAAATAAAAAAAGACTTGTAATCTCAAACCCAAAACTAAAAAAAATATATATATAAGATATATATAAAAACGAAAAATATATAAATATATATATATAATAATAAAATATATAAAAGAGAAATAGATATTAATATATATATAAATAGGCCAGACATACGAATAGAGTCTCAGGCCACCCTTGTAACTTAGAAAAACTATAACCTTACTAACAGAGGAAAATTAAAAAGATAAAATACAATTTTTGTGTTTTTCACAAAGATATAAAAGAAAGTCTATATCAAAACAAACATTATTTAATCAAACACTATAAATAAGAAATCACATACAGTAAATATAAAATATATTAGTGAGAAAAAACATAAAAGAGTACCTAATAGCTTTAATAATTATTTCAACGCTTGACCTTGTAACACACCATGCACGTATATAACCAAAAAGAGCAACAAATATGCCAGGCCGGAGTACCAACATATTGTTTCCCTCAACAGCTTTGGAAAATAAACAGATAATATATTAATATGTGTCTTAATATGTCCTATTATCACTTCGTCTTAAGCGCCAAATAACGACTCATCAGAAGCACAACGAGGACAGAAAGGAGAGGGCTGAAACGTCTCCGCCGGTCGTCCACGGTTAGGCCGAGAAACCCCCGACTCTATCCATCGTTTTTTTTCCACCAGAGAAAAAAAAAAAAAAAAAAAAAAAAAAATAATTCATAGCTTTTTAAAACACAAAAATCAACACATTTCGCCGAACCTATTGAAGACTTAGAACTAAAACTGCAGTCGGCGTAATTGCGGATGTACTCCTTCGATATTCTCAAAAAACCAAATATGTAAATATTTATATAAACATTAGAAAAAATTTTATTATATTATAAAAAAGCGTTATTTTTTTAATTTTTTTTTTAAATATTACAGAGAAAGGAGCATAAAACAATACTCCAGATTAATAAACACTCGATAAATATAATATATGCTACTGTCAATCTGATAGTATAGCTGGTATGTTAACTAATATACAAATCGCCCACATGGCCTTTTTGGATGCTGACCTTATATATATATATATATTATATATATATATATAATATATATATATATATATATAGTATATATATATATATTAGTATATAAATCCTGACAACCTCACATAGACTACTACTATACCGCCTAATAGAAATAGTATAATATAGATAGAACACCTCCCCCCCATACGCCGCAACCCCCCGCGTATATAGTATATATATATCCTATAGTATACCTACCTCACCCTCACCCTCATATATATATAAAATATCCTCACTCTCACCGTCCTACCCCCCTCACCCTCCATACACCATAAAATCTCGACAAATTAATGAATAAAAGAGCCCGCGCCATAAAAAAAAAAGTATCAAAAGTATTAACTAAAAGTATCAAAAAAAGTATCAACAAAAGACAAAGTCTCCAATAAATAAACCACATACAAATAAATATATATGACATAGTACCGCAAAAACATAATACCATAACCAACAACCCCTATAATACTAGTATAATAAATAATAGATATCAATAGTATAATAATAATGAACCAAAATATAGATAAATATGATATATATAAACAGAACGGCCAGGCCTTATAAAAACTGAGAATCATTATTAAAATTTTTCATGTCAATGTTAGACCCCATACTTCTTTGACAGCTGATATGTTGTTTAAGTAGCAACATCTAATAATAATAATAATAATTAAATAAATAATAATATAAATAATCATAATAAAATAAATAAATAAATAATAAAAATGAAATAAGAAATAAAATAACAATAATTAAAATGGAAATAAATAAAATAATAAAAACAGGATAATCAAATAGATAATAAAATACATAATAACTCAATAAATAAAATAATAAATAAAGCTTAAAAAAAAAATTTTACTAAATTAATAATAATGAAACTCATAATAAAAAAATAAGATAAGTAATAATAATAAATAAAATAAAATAATAAACCAATAATAATAAGCAACATGAAATAAATAAATACTCATATATATATATATAAAAAAAAAACAACAAAAAACAAATACAATTAATAATAATATTTTTTGGGTACCTAAAATAATAAATAAAATAATTAATTAATAATAATAATAAAAGTAATAATAATAATAATATGAAAATAATAATAATAATAAATAGATAAATAATAAATAATAATAAATAATATATAATAATAAGATAGAATAAAATATAATAATAATAAATTAATATAATAATAATATAAAATTGGATGGCGTTGAGCCTATATTAATGATTTAAACTATACATCATGAGAATAAATAATATAAGTGATTACATATGAATAAATTAAAATCCAAAAGCAAATATGATAGAAAATTGAA